>RXID01021633.1:47314-93042 GCA_005019695.1 Trichopus zeylanicus subsp. travancoricus
AGCAGCAAGAGTAGTAGTAGAAGTAGTAGCAGCAATACAATAGTAGTAGGAGAAGTAGTAGTAGTAGTAGTAGCAGAAATCGTCGTAGTTGCTGTAGTAGTAGTAGTTATAGCAGTAGTAGTAGCAATAGTAGCATTTGTATTAGTAGTAGTAGCAATAGTTGTGGTGGCAGTAACAGAAGTAGTAGAAGTAGCAAAGGTAGCAATAGCAGCTACAGGAGTAGTTGTGTTAGTAGTAGGAGAAAGAGCAGTTGGAGTAGTGCTAGTAGTAGTAGTAGCAGTAGTAGTAGTAGAAGTAGTAGTAGTAATAGTAGCAGTAGTAGCAGTATTAATAAGAGTAGTGGTGGTGGTACTAGGAGTAGTAGTAGCAGCGATAGTAGTAGTAGTTGTTTTAGTAGTAGTAGCAACTATTATAGCAATAGTAGTAGTTGTTGTAGTAGTAGTGGTAGTTGTAGTTGTTGTAGTAGTAGTAGTAGGAGAAGGAGTAGTAGTAGTAGGAGTAGGAGTTGGGGTGGGAGTAGAAGCAGTAGTAATAGAAGTAAGAGTAGTAGTAGTACTAGTAGTTGCACTGGTAGTTGTAGTTGTTGTAGTAGTAGTAGGAGGAGGAGGAGGAGGAGGAGTAGTAGTAGTAGTAGGAGTTGGGGTGGGAGTAGAAGCAGTAGTAGTAGAAGTAAGAGTAGTAGTAGTATTAGTAGTTGCACTAGTAGTTGTAGCGGTAGTTGGAGTAGTGGTGGTAGTATTAGTTGTAGTAGTAGTTGTTGTAGCAGTAGTTGTTGTTGTTATTGTAGTGTAGTAGCAGTTGCAGTAGTAGCAGTAGAAGTAGTATCAGTAGTGGTGCTAGTACTAGTACAAGTGTTCCAAATAGTAGTAGTAGCTACGGCAGCAACAATAGTAATAGTAGTAGTAGTCGTAGTGGTGCTCGTAGTAGTAGTAGTAGCTATAGTAGCAGCAGTAGTAGGAGTAATTGCAATGGACATAGGAGTAGGAGTAGTAGTAGTAGTAGTAGTAGTAGTAGTAGTAGTAGTAGTAGTAATAGTAGTAGTAGTCATAGTAGTAGTAGTAATAGGAGTAGAAGTAGTAGTAGTAGTAGTACTTGGAGCAATAGTAGTTGTAGTAGTAGTAGTAGGTGTAGTAGTAGAAATGATAGTAATAGTAGTAGTAGTAAGTGTAGCAGTTGTTGTATAGTATTAGTGGTTGTTGTTGTCATTGTAGTACTAGTAGTAGTAGTAGTTTAGTAGTAGTAGAAGTAGTAGGAGTAGTAGTAAGAGTTGGAGTAGGAGTAGTAGTTGTAGTTGTCGTGGTAATAACAGTACTAGTAGTACTAGTTGCAGTGGTAGTAGTAGCGGTGGTTGTAGTACTAGTTGTTGTTGTTGTAGTTGTACTAGTAGTTGTTGTTATAGTAGTTGTAGTTGTACTAGTAGTTATTGTTGTAATAGTTGTAGCAGTAATAGCAGTAGTAGTAGTCATTGTAGTGTTACTACTAGTAATAGTAGTAGGAGGAGGAGGAGGAGTAGTAGTAGTAGCGGCAGCAGCCGCAGTAGTTGTAGTAGTTGTAGTAGTTATTATAGTAATTGTGTAGTAGTAGGAGTTATAGCAGTTGTAGTGGTAGTAGTTGCAGCAGCTGTAATAGTAGTAGTAGTTGTTATTGTTGTAGAGATCGGAAGAAGTAGTAGTGTTAGCCGATAGTAGATATTAGTAAGTAAATATTAGGAGTAGTCGTAGAAGGAGTGGAAGGAGCGGTAGCAGTGGAGTAGGTGTTTTTGTAGAGTGGTAGCTAGAAGTTGGTTAGTAGTGGTTAGTAGTTCGTAGTAGCAGCAAAAGTAGGAGTAGGAGTACAAGTAGGAGCCAGAGTCGGAGTAGTAGTAGTGGTAGTGATAGTTGCAGTACTAATAACATTAGTTGTTGTAGTAGTAGCAGTAGTAGTAGTAGTAGAAGTAGTAGTTGTAGTAGAAGTTGTTGTTGTTGTTGTAGTAGTAGTAGTTATAGCAGCTGTAGTGGTAGTAGTAGCAACAGTAGTGCAGCAACGATAATAGTAGTAGTAGTAGTAGTAGTAGTTATAGTAGTAGTAGGTGTAGATGTAGTAGTAGTAGCAATCGTAGTATTGGTAATGGTAGAATTAGTAGTAGTAGTAGTAGCAGCAGTAGTAGTAGTAGTAGTAATAGGAGGAGCAGAAGTAGTAATAGTAGGAGATGTATTAGTAGTAGGAGAAGTCGTAGTAGTTGCAGTAGCTGTAATAGCAATAGCAGTATTTGCACTACCAGCAGCAATAGTAGTATCAGAAGTAGTAGTAGTTACAGTAATAGTAGTAATGTTCGTAGTGTTAGTAGCAGTAGTAGTAGTGGTTGTAGTAGTAGGAGTTGTGGCAGTAGTGGAAGGCGCACTAGTGGTAGTAGTAGTAGTAGTAGCAGCAATAATAACAATAGTAGTAGGTGGAGATAGAGTAGTAGTTGTTGTTGTTGTCATTGTAGAAGAAGTAGTAGTAGTAGTATTTGTGGTAGTGTCACTAGTATTAGCAATTGCAGTAATAGTAGAATTAGAAGTCGTAGTAGTAGCCATAGCTGTGTAAGCAGCAGTAGTAGTAATGGTAGTAATAGTAGTAGTAAAAGTAGTAGTAATAGCAGCAATAGTAGTTGTAGAAGTAATTGTATTGTCAGTAGCAGCAGTAGCAATTGTTCTCGTAGTGGTAGCAGTAATAGTAGTAGCTTCAGCATTAGCAGTGGTAGTAGTAGAAGCAGTAGTAGTGGTTTTAGCAGTAGTAGTAGTAGCAGTACTAGTAGTAGTAGCAGTACTAGTAGCAGTAGCAGAATTACTACTCCTACTCTTACTTGTGCTACGACTACAACCATTCCTACACCTACTCCTGCTACTACTACTACACCTGCTCCTCCTCCTCCTACTACTATTACTACAACTACTACAACTCCTAATCTTGCTGTTGTTACAGCTGCTACAACAACTTCTACTACTGCTACTACTGTTGTTGCCGCAGCTACCGCTACTGTTGTTGCTGCCACAGCCACCTCTACTGCTACTACGACTACTACTGTTATTACTACTACCACTAGTGCTACGACAACTATTACTACTCCTAACCCTACTACTATTACTACTACTCCTGCAACTGCTACACCTACTACTACTACTACTAACACTACTACTACTACTACTACTACTACTACTACGACAACTACTATTCTTATACTACTACTGCTGCTGCTATTGTTGTTGCTACAACTACTACTACAACTCCTACTATTACTACTAATACCACTATTAGTACTACTACTATTACAACAACAACTACTACTACTACTACTATTACTACTACTATTACTATGATAAGTACTACTACTAAACGATTATTGCTAGCTATTGTTGTTTCACAACTACTACTATTAACTACGATACTAAACTATTACTACTACTACTACCAGCACCACCACCACTGCTACTACTACTATAACTATTACTACTACTACAACTACTACATCTACTAGTACAGTTACAACTACTACATCTGCTGCTACTACAACTATAACTCCTTCCGCTAATACTTGCTACTGCTATTACTACTCATATTACAACTGCTACTACCACAACTATTACTACAACAGCAACTACTACTGTGACAACTACTACTACTTCGACTACTACTCCTACTATTGCTACTAGTACTAGTACTACTGCAACTATTCCTGCTCCAACTCCCCCTATTGCTACATCTACTCCTACCAAAACTACTACTGCTACTATTACTACTACTCCAACTCCCATTACTACTACGACTCCTAGTACCACTACTATCCCCATCTTAGCAACTACTACTCCAATTACGACTACTACTACTAGTACTACTGCTCCTACTACTACTTCTTCTACAACTACAACTACTACCACTATTTCAACTACAACTATTCATGCTACTACTCCCGCTCTAACCCATACAACAACTGCTACTACTACTACTTCAGCTACTAGTACTACTAATACTATTACAACTACTACTGCTACTATTCCTACTTATTGAGCTACACCTACCTCTACTACTACTACTACTACTACTACTACTACTACAACTAGTAATCCGAATACTCCAACTAGAACTGCTACTACTGTAACTATTTCTACTACTACTATTCCTAATAATACTACAACTCCTAACTCTCCTACTACTACTTCTATTACGACTTCTACAATGACATCCACCACTACTACTACTACTATTACTTCTACTGTTACTACTACTGCTACTACAAATTCTACTCCTATTACTACTATACTCCTACTACTACTACTAATGCTACTACTACTACAACAACTCCTACAACTACTACTCCTCCAACTACTACTACTTCAACCACTATTAAAACAATTACTACTACTGCTACTACTGCAACTGTGACTATTACTACTACTACAACACCTAATATTACTACTACCACAACAACAACAACTACTACTACTACTACTAATACTGCTGCTGATACTGTTGCCACTACAGCTGATGCTACTACTACTACAACTTCTTCGACCACTACTCCGACTCCCACTACTACTTTTGCTACTACTACTACTACTACAAGTCCGACTACTACTACTAATACTCCAACTTCTTCTTCTTCTTCTTCTACTACTACTACTACTACTACTACTTCGACTACTACTTTAACTCCAACACGTACTACTACTACTACCAATACTACTACTACTTCTAGTGGTACTACTACTACTACTCCTCCTCCTCCTATTACTACTACTACTATTACTACTACTATCACCAATATTACTACTACTACCACCAATATTACTACTACTATGACTACTACAATTACTACTACCACTCATACTATTACTGCTGTTGTTGCTTCCGCTACTGCTCCTCCTCCTCCTCCTACTACTACTATTTCTACTACAACTACTACTACAACAACAACAACAACTTCTACTTCTACTACTGCTACAACTATAGCTACTACTACCGCTACAACCACTGCACCTACTGCTATTACAATTGACTACTATTACTAATACTACTACTACCACTACTGCGATTAGTACTACTGCTGCAGCTACTACCACTACTTCGAGTATTACAACAACTACTATGAGAACAAGAACGAAAACCACTACTACTAATATTACTATTACTACTGCTACTGCAACCAATTCTATTACTGCTCCTCCTACTACTACTACTTCCATGACTACAACTACTAATACGACTACCACTCCAACTCCAGCTCCAACTCCAACTGCTACTCCTACTCCTACTACTACTACGAGTACCACTACTCCAACTACTACTACCCCAATTACTAATCCTACACTAAGTCCTACTCCTCCAACTACTACTGCCACCACTACCCTACTACTACTACTACTGTTACTACTAATAGTACTACTACTACTACTACGACGACGATGACTACTACCACTACTACTACTACTACTACTTCTACTACTAGTACAATTGCTACTACCACTATTCCTGCTACTACTAGTGCTACTATTGCTACTACAAATATACAAATACTAACGCTACTACTTCTACTACTACTACTTTAGCTACTACTACTACTACTCCTACTACTACTACTACAACTACTACTGCTACTACTACTACAACAACTACTATCACTGCTACAAATACTACTACTACTATAACAACAACTACAGCAATGGCTACTATAGCTTCTACAACTGCTCTGCTACTACTCCTATTACTGCTACTACTACTATTACTGTTATTACTACTGCTACTACTAGTAGTAAAACTCCTCCTACTACTACTACAGCTCCTGCTATTACCACTACTACTATTGTTGCTAGTACTACAACTTCAACTACTACTACTACAACTACTGCTACTACTTCAATTAGTACTACCGCTACAACTTCTATTACTACTACAACTCCAGCTGCTGCTGCTACTACACTACTACAACTACAACTACTACTATTACTACTACCACTACTACTGTTACTACTACTTATGGTACAATAACAAGAACAAGTACTACTACTTCTCCTCCTCCTACTACTACAACAACAACAACAACTACTACTACTACTACTACTACTACTACTACTGCTACCACCACCACCACTACCACTAGTACTATTACCACTACTACTTCTACTATGACTACTACTACAATGACCACTACTATTGCTACTACGATTACTACTATGATTACTACTACTACTACTACTACTACTACTACTACTACTACTACTACTACTACTACTACTACTACTACTACTACTACTACTACTACTACTATTACTATTACTACTATTGCAACTACTACTACTACTATTACTACTACCACTAGTCCAACTACTAATAGTTCTACTACTGCTCCTACTCCACCTTCTCCTCCTCCTACTACAACTACTACTATCACCACTACTACTACTACTACGATGACAACGACTACTACTGCTGCTACTACTACTCCTACTACTACTGTAAATACTACAAATACTACTACCACTACTAATACTAGTTTTAGTACTACTGCTGCTACTATTGCTACATGAACTACTACTACTTATGCTACTGCTACAACTATTGCTACTACTTCTACTACTACTGCTGTTATTGTTGTTACTACTACTGCTACCAATGTTGTTGTTTCTACTATTGCTTGTACTATAACTACAGCTACTACTATTGCAACTACTACAACTACTTCTACTACTATTGCGACTACAACTACTACAACTACTATTGCTGGCGCTAGTGCTACTACTGCAACTACTACTGCTACCGCTAGTACTTCTACTGTTACTACTACTATTACTGCGCAGCAGCTACTACAATACTACTACTACTACTTATCCTACAACTACAACTACTCTTGATACAACTACTACTACCGCTACTACTGCTACAACTTCTACTACTCTACTACTGGTACTACTGGTACTACTTTTGCTACTTCTACTAATTCTACTACTACTTATACTATTACTACTAGTACTACTACTACTGCTACTACTACTGCTGCTGCTACAACAACTACAACTACTACTACTGTCCCTGATGCTGCTACTTCTACTATTGCTAGTACTACGTCTACTGCCATCGCTACTACTGCTACTGCTACTACATGTAGTACAACTACAATTGCTGCTGTAGCTCCTACCGCTTCTATAATAGTTACTACTATTGTAACAACTACTGCTACTACTACAATACAACTGTCGCTACTACTACTTCAGCTGCTACCACTGCTACTGTTACTACTCCTACTACTACTACTATAGCTACTACTTATACTACTACTATTACTATTGCCACCACTATTACTACAACCATTGTTGTTGCTGCTGCTACGGCTAGTTCTCTTACTAGTATTAGTATAGCTTCTACTACTGCGGCTACTACTACTACGTATACTTCTATCACTACTACTATTGCTATACTACATCCACTACGGCTAGTACTGCTTCTTCTGCTACAACTACTGCTCCTACTGCTGCTGCAACTGCAACTTCAGCTACTACTTTGGTTGCTACTACTGCTACAATGCTCTTACTACTTCTACTACTAGTACTACTGCTTCTACTACTTTAGCATCTATTACTACTACTATTAGTACTACTGCTAATACTACTTTTGCCGCTGCTACTACTACTACAACTAGTGCTTTTATTATCGCCACGGCTACTACTATTACTACCACTACTATAACTACTTCTACTACCACTACTACTACTGCTTCTACTGCAACTACAACTGTTACAACTGCTACTACAACAACAACTACTACTACTACTGTAACTATTTTTGCTTTGCTACTATTGCTCCTGCCACTACTATTATTGCTACTACTGTAACTACTACTGCTACAGGTGCTATTACTACTACAACAACTATGACTAATTCTACTACTTCTGTTACGGCATCTACTGCTACTACCACTACTATTGCGGCTACTACTACGACTATTACTATTACCACTACGGCTGCAGCTGCTAGTACTATTGCTACTACTAGTTCTACCGATACTTCTACTACTAGTTCTACTAATGTTGTTGCTGCTACTGCTACAACTCGTACTACTTCCTCAACTACTACTCTCTACTAGTACTATTGCTATTGATTCTACTACTACACCTACTACTTCTAGTACTACTACTAATACTACAACTACTGCTACTACTACTACTTTAGCTACTGATATTATTACTGCTACTACTTCTTCTTCTACTACAACAACAACCAGCAACAACAATAACAACAAAAACAACAACAACAACAACTACTACTACTAATACTGCTACTACAACTAGTGCTCCTACTATTAATACTACTACAGTAATTACTGCTACTGCTACTACTACCAATACTATAACAACAACAACAACTACTACCACTACTACTACTACTACTACTACTTCTACTATTACTACTACTACTACTACTACTATTGCTACTGCTACTGCGACTACTACCTTTGCTAGTACTACTACTACTATGGCTTCTGCTAATACTTCTACTACAATTGATGCTGCTACTACTCCTACCACTACTACAACTGGTACTACCACTACTACTACTACCACTACTTTGACTACTAATACGCATACTACTACCCCTACTCCAACTCCTACTACTACAACTACTACCACTACTACTACTAGTATTACTACTACTTCTATTACTACTACAACTACAACTAGTACTCCTACGACCACAACTACTACTACTAATGCACCTAATACTACCATTACTACTACTGCTACTACTGCTGCTACTCTAACTACTACTACTACTTCTACTATTACCACTACAACTACTGCTGATACTACTACACCTACTACTTCTACTACTTCAATAATAACAACTACTACTAATAGAATTGTTGCTGCTGCTACTGCTACAACTACTACTATTATTGTCGCTTCTGCTACTATTACTACTACTACTGCTGCTACTACTACTCCTGCAACTACCACTACTACTACTTCTACTACTAATACTACTGTTGTTGCTGCTGCTACTATCGATGCTGCTGCAACTACTGCAACTACGACTACTGTTGTTGCTGTGTTGCTAATACTACTACTACTAGTTCTACTACAATAACAACTACTACTACTGTTACTACTACTACTGTAGCTGCTATTACTGCTGCCACTACTACTGCTACAGCTTCTACTACTACAACTATTGGTACCATTGGTACTAGCTTTTCTACTACTACTTCATACCCGTTAGAATGTATGGAACAAAGCGTTAGGAATTACTGCTACTTCTACTACTGCTACTACTACTTCTATTTGTACTACTACAACTACTGCTACTGCTACTACTTCTACTACCTCTACTATTGTTACAACTACTGCTGCTACTACTACTACTATTACTATAACTACTATTGCCACTACTACTGTTACTACTACTGCTACTATTGTTGGCTACTATTGCTACTACTAATAATACTACTACTGCCACTACATCTACTAATACTTCTACTACTACTACAACAACTGCGATTACAACCGCTCACACAAGTACTACTTCTGCTACTACTACTCCGACTACTACTACTCTAAGTAGTACTATTACTACTACTACTGCTACTGGTGCTAGTATGGCTCCTACTGCTACTACTGCTATTACTGCTGTGACAGCAATTGCTGCTACTTCTATTACTACTGCTGCTATTATTACTACTACTACTACTACTGTTGCTACTACAACTGCTACTACTGCTATTTTGGGTACTACTGCTACTACTGCTACAACTACTTCTACAATGACAACTATTGCTACTTTGGGTACTGCTACAACTGCTACCACTACTACATCTAATAGTACTACTCCTACTTCGAGTATTACTACTACTACTTCCACCACCACCAAGACTACTACAACTACTACTTCCACAAATGCTACTTCTACTACTACTACTACTACTACTACTACTCTGGGTACTACTACAACTATTACTACTATTACTACTACTACTACTACAATAACAACAAAAACAACAATAACTACTGCTGTTGCTACTACTACTACAACTACAACAACGGCTACTACTGCTATTACTACTACTCCTACTACAACTATTACTATAACTCATACTGCTACTATACTATTACTACTATTACAACAATGACCACTATTACCATTACTACGACTACTGCAACTGCTACAACTACTTCTATTAATACTAGTACTGCTATTGGTACTACTAATACTACTACTACAACATCTAATACTACTACTACTACAACTGCTATTACTACTACAACTATTTCAACTACTACTAGGACTACTACTGCTTCCGCTACTGCTGTTGTTGCTACTACTACTACTATTATTACTACTGCTACTTCAAATTCTATTAGTGCAGCTATGGCTAATGCTGCAACAACTTCTAAAACTTTCTACTTCTGCTACTTCGACTGCTATAACTACTACTGCTACTACTACTACGACTACTACGACTACTACCAGTATTACTACTACTACTATTATTACTACTAATACTACTACTACTACTACTACCACTACTACTACTACTCCTGCTGCTACTACTACTGTTGCTGCTGCTAGAACAGTGGCAACAACAACAGCCACTATGACTTCTACTAATGCTTCTACTACTACTACTACAACTACAGCTACACTGCTATTGCTAGTACTACTGCTACTACTTCTGCTACTTCTATTACAGCAAGTACTACTACTATGACTACCACCATAATTACTACTACTGCCATGGCTACTACCAATACTACTATTACTACTACTATAGCTACTACCACCGCTAATCATACTTCTAATACTACTAGTACTATGAGTGCTGCAACTGCTGCTATTACGGCTAGCACTACTGCAACTATTGCCACTACTACTACAACTACTACCACTACTACTGCTAGTGCTACTACTATTACTAGTGCTACTTAGACTGCTGCTACTACTACTGCTACTCTTCAAACAGCAACTACTACTACTGCTACTACTTTTCCTACGACTACTACCACTACTACTCCTGCCACCACTACTGCTACTACTACTACTACTCCTACTATAGCTACTACTACTACTACTAGAACTACTACTACACCTATCACTACTACTGCTGCTACTGCGACAGCTACACCTAGTAATACTAATACTAATACTACTCCTACTACTACTCCTATTACAACAACAACTACTACTGCTACTATTACAACAATAACAACAACTGCTACTACTACCTGCTGCTACTACTATAAGTACAACTACTGCTATTGCTATTACTACTCTTACTAATGCTTCCACTCTGACTACTACTACTACTGCGAGTACTACTAGTATAACTACAATTACTACTGCTACTACTACCCAAACTACTACTACTACTACTGCTGCTGCTGCTGCTACTTCTACTACAACTGCCACGACTACTACTACTGCTACATTTCCTACTACTACTGCTACTACTACTACTAGTACTACTTATGCTGCTGCTCCTACTACTACTACAACTGCAACAATGACTACTACTACTACTACTACTACTACTACTCCTGCCACTACTACTACAACAACAACTACTATAACTACTACAATAACTACTACTACTCCTATTACTACTACTGCTACTGTTGTTGCGACTACTACAACTAGTAATATTAATACTAATACTACTCTTACTACTACTCTTATTATAGGAAAAACTACTGTTACTGCTATTATAACAACAACACCTACTGCTCCTGCTACTACTACTACTACTACAACAACTACTAGTATTGTTGTTACTACTCTTAGTACAACTTCCATTCCGACTACTACTACTGCTACGACTACTACTAATACAACTATAATTACTACTGCTGCTACTACCCAAACAACTGCAACAACTACTATTACTACTACTGCTGCTGCTACTACTACAACTGACACGACTACTACTACTACTGCAAGAATAGCGACAACTACTACTACTCAACTACTCCTAATACTCCAACTACAACTTCAACAACAACTGCTACTACTAATATTACTACGACTGTGACTGCTACCAGTACTACTGTAATTACTACCACTGCAACTATTACTATTACTACTACTACTACTACTCTTAATACTCCAACTACAACTTCCACAACTACTACAACTACTATTACTATGACTGCGACCACTACTATTGGTACTTCTGCTGCTACACCTACTGCAAGTATGACTACTACTACTACTACTACTACTCAGCTATTACTTCTGCTGCAACTACTACTACTACTACTATTACTACTACTACTAATTCTACTCCTACTACTACTACTTACTACTACTACTTACTACTACTACTACTACTACTACTACTACTACTACTAGTACTACTACTACTATGACTACTACTACTGCTGCTGCTGCGACAACAACTGTTACTACTTTCTACTTCCACTACTAACACTACTACTATAGCTACTGCTATTGCTACTCTGTACTAACAACTACTACTACTACTACTACATCTACTACTACTACTGCTCCTGCTACTACTACTACTACTACTATTATTACTACTCCTATTACTACTATTATTGCTACTACTACTATAGCTACAGCTACAACTATGGCTCCTACATCAACTTTTGCTATTGCTGCTATAGCTACCACTACTATTACTGCTACTACTGCTACAACTGCTACTAATATTACTACTACTACAACTGCTACTAATATTACTACTACTACTACTACTACTACTACTACTACTTCTCCTACTCCTACTACTTCTGTTGCTACTACTGCGATTACTACAACTACTACTGCTACTAGTCCTACTACTACCACTACAAAAACTGCTATTCCTGCTGCTACTATGGCTCCTATTGCTACTACTGCTACTACTACTATGAGTGCTATTGCTACTACGTCTATTACTACTACTACAGCTACAACTTCTGTAGCAATGACTATTACTCCTTCTTCTAGTACTACTACTGCTACAGCTACTAAGACTCCTATAGGTATTGCCGCTACAACTACTACTTCTGCAACCACTACTAATACTACTGCTACCACCACCACCACTACCACTAGTACTTCTACTACTCCTCCTCCTACTAGTACTACTACTCCTATGCCTACTACTACAACAACTACAACTACAACAACTACTACTCCTATGCCTGCTACTACTACTATGACTACCACTACTCCATCTACAACTTCTACTACTTCTATTGTTACTACAATTGCAACAACATCAATAACAACAACTAGTACTACTACTACTACTCCTAGAACTACTACTACTACTACTACTACTACTACTTAACCTCCTACTTCTACTACTGCTCCTACTGCTACTTCTACAAATACTGCTAGAACTACTGCTACTGCTTTTACTACTACTACAACTACAACTACTACTAGAGCAACTTTCGCTACAACTTCTACTACTTGGACTACTGTTGTTGCTATTGCTGCTACTATAGCAAAAACGACTACAACTACCACAGATAATGCGACTACTACTACTATGGCTACTACTAATACTACTACTTCTCCTGCCACTACTACTACTACTATGACTACCGTTACTAGACTACTACTTGAACCACAACTACTACTACTCCTACTTCTGCAACTACTGCCACTACTACTACTATTACTGTAATTACATCTGCTACGAATACGGCTACAATGACTATTGCTAATACTGCTACATCAACTGCAACTAGAACTATTGCTACTAATACTTCTACAACCACTACAATTGCTGCTACTACTACTGCTACTATCAGAACTACTGCTACTACTACTGCTACTACTACTGCTATTATTATTACTACTGCTACTACTGTTACTACTACAACTACTACCACATCTACAACTGCTACTACTGCTACTTAGGGTACTACTGTTACTACTACTACTACTTTTACAACGACTACTACTTCTACTTCGGGTACTACTGCTGCAAGTACTTCTACAACGACTACTACTGCTACTTCGGGTACTGCTACAACAACTACTACTAATACATCTAATACTACTACTCCTACTTCGGGTACAACTACTACTACTTCCACAACTACTACTACTACTACTCTGGATACAACTACAACTATTACTACTACTATTACTCCTACTTCTACTACTACTAATTCTACTATTACATCTCTGACTCATGTTGCAACTACTTCTACAACTACTACTTCTCCTACTTCGACTGCTATAACTACTACTTCTACAGCTACTACTACTACTACTACGATTACTACTACTATGACTATAACAACAACAATAACAACAACAACTACTACTACTACTACTACTATTGCTACTACTACTACTACTACTACTGCTACTATTACTGCTACTACCGCTACTACTATAACTACTACAACACCAACTACTACTACTACCGCACCAACCACTGCTCTTATCGATACTTCTACTACTAAGGCTAAAAAAACTAATAATTTTTCTACTGCTACTGCTATTCCTACGACTGCTACTACCACTCGTACAATTACTACCACTCCTAGTTCTACTAGTGCTACAATAGCTTCTTTTGCTTGTACTACTGCTACTACTACTTCTGTAACTACTTCGACTAGAATTACTAATACTGCGCCTACTACTGTTGCTATTACCACTTTTGCTACTACTATTGATACGACTACTCCTACTCCTACTACTACTTCTTCTACCACTACTATGGCTGCTACCACAACTACTACTATTACAACTATTGCTATAATAACTACTACAACTACTATTACCACTTCTACTACTATTACTACTTCTGCTTCTACTACTACTACTACTTCAACTAGTACTGCTACTACTATTACGACTACTACTGCTACTACTAGTACGACTATTATTTCTACTACTACTACAACTACTACTACTTCTCGTACTACTACTACTTCTACTATAACAACTCCTATAGCTACATCTACTGCTACCGTTACTACTACGATGACTGCAATTGCTGTTGCTACTTTCGCTACTACTGCTAATATTACTACAACTACTGCTACTTCTGCTAGTACTGCTACCACTACTACTACCACTATTACTATTGCTACTGTCGATACTACTACTTCTTCTATTCCTACTACTACAGCACCTACTACTACTACTGCTACACCTACTTCTATTACTACTACAACCATAGCTGCTACTACTTATACTCCTAGTACTAATGCTACTACTACTTCTTCTACTACTACTATGGCTACTTCTGTTGCGATTAGTACTACAACCACTACCACTACTACTACCAACACTGCTACTACTTCTACAGCTACTATGATTGTTTCTACTACTACTACTACTACCACTAGTTTTGCAACTGCTGCAACGACTACTACTACTACTACTACTAGTACTACAACTATAATTACTAGAACAACAACAACTACTACTATAACAACAAATACTACTACTACTACTTTTGCTACTACAACAACTACATCTGTGACTTCTACTACTACTACTACTACTACAACCACAACTACTACAGCTTCAAATGCAACATCTCCTTTCACAACTTCTACTACTACTACTATTACTACTACTATCACTACAATGCTGCTAGTACTTCAACTGCTACTAATACTACGACTACTACCATTTCTACTACTAATTAGTAGCAGGAGTAGTAGTAGGTAGAGTTGTAGTAGAAATAGTAGCAATAGTAATATGGTAGTAGGAGTAGTAGGAGTAGTAGTAGTAGTAGTTGCTGTTGTTGTTATAATTGTAATAGTTGTAATAGTAGCAGTACTAGCAGCGTTAGTTGTAGTATTAGTAGTAGTAGGAACAGTTGTAGTAGTTGTAGTAGTGGTAGTAGTGTGAATAGTAGTAGTAGTCGGAGCTGTAATAGTAGTAGTTGAAGTTGAAGAATTAAGGGTATCTGTAGTAGTAGTAATAGTAGTAGAAGTAGTAATAGTTATAGTTTTAGTGGTAGAAGTGGTGGTAGTTGTAGTAGTAGTACTAGAAGTACTAATAATAGTAGTAGTAGTTGTAACCGTAGTAGCAGCAGTAGCAGTAATAGTAGTAGTTGTTGTTGTTGTTGCTGTAGTAGTAGTAGTAGCCCAAGTACGAGTAGAAGCAGCAGTAGTAGCATAGTAATAGTGGTAGTAGTGGAAGTAGTAGTAGTAGAAGTCGTAATAGTAGTAGTCGTAGTAGTTGTAGTTAAAGTAACAGTTGCAGTAGTAGCAATAGTAGCAATGGCAGCTACAGCAGCTGTAGTAGTAGTAGCAACAACAACAACAGCAACAATAGTAGTAGTAGAAGAAGTTGTTGTTCTTCTTCTTCTTGTAGTAGTAGTAGAAGTTGTTGTTGTTGTTCTTGTTGCAGTAGTAGTAGTAGTTGTTGTTGTTGTACTAGTAACAGTAGTAGTAGCAGCACCAATAATAGTAGTAGTTGTTGTTGTAGTAGTAGTTGGGGTTGCTACTACTACTACTACTATTATTGATGCTGCTACTACTACTGTTACTAGTGCAACAACAACAACTACTACTACTACTACTGCAATAAGAACAACAACCGCAACTTCTACTACTACTACAAGAAGAACAACAACAACAACTTCTACTACTACTATTGTTGCTGTTGTTGTTGTTGCTACTACTACTACAGCTACTTCTTCTCCTATTGCTACAACTCCTACTACGACTATTGTTTCTACTAGTCCTACTACTACTTCTCCTACTACTACTACTGCTACTACCACCACAACAACTACCGTTATTATTACTATTGCTACTATTACTACAACGACTACTCCTATTTCTGCTACAACAACTACTACTACTACTAATACTACTACTACTATCATTACTGCTACAATTACTACTGCTACTACTACTACAACTACTACAGCTATTATGACTACTAGTAATAGTGCTACTACTCTTGCAACTACTACTACTACTTTTGCTACTACGACTACTGCTACAACAACCACAACTATTGCTACTACTACTGTTACTATTACTACTACCCCTACTATTGGAACTAAAACTATTACTACGTATGCTGCTACTATAACTACTAAAACAGCTGCTGCTGCTACTACTATTACTGCTACTGTGACTAGTATTGCTGCTAATGCTGCTAAGAACGCTACTTGGACAACTACTACACCTAGTGCTGCAACTAATACTTGTTTCCACAGTGACAACTGCTACTACAACAACAACTACTACTACTACTACTATTACGACTACTACTTATACTACAGTGACAACTACTATTACAATTAAAACTGCTGCTACTACTAACTCTACTAGCACAACAACTACTACTACTACTACAACAACTACTGCTAGTACTACTACTACTACTACTACAATTATCAATACTGCTACTCTTCAACTACTACTTCTAGCCTACTACTACTACTACTACGCACTGCAACTGCTATTGCTACTACTACCACTACTACTACTACTTTTGCTACTGCACCGCTTCTTCTACTACTACTACTACTCCTACTACTTCTACCCCCACAGCTACTATTAATACAACTCCTACTGCTACGGCTACTACTTCTACTACTAAGACTACTACTACAACAACTACTACTACTACTGCTACTGTAACTACAACAATAACTACTACTACTACAATTGCTACTACTATTACGACTAATACTAGTACTACTTCCACCACTACTATTCCTGCTGATGCTGCTGCTACCGTTGCTGCTACTACTGTTGCTATTGTTGTTGCTGTGAGAACTACTACTACTACTTCCCTACTACTACTAGTTCTACCATTACTACTTCTAGTACTACAACAACTGCTACTACTAGTACTACTGCTGCTGCTGCTACTACTACTACTACTACCACTACTACGACGGCTACTACTAATACAGCTACTAATATAACTATTGTTGTTGATGCTGCTGCTACTACTACTACGACTCCTACTACACCTCCAGCTATTACTACTACTACTACTACTACTCCTAACTATCCTTCTACTACTACTACTACCACCGCTATTAGTTCTCCTACCACAACTATTATTACTTCTGCCACTGCTACAACTAGCATAACTACTACTAATACTTCTGCTATTGCTACTACTACTACTAATACAACTACTTCTCCTACTCCTACTAGTACTATTACTACTACTACTACAACTACTACTAAAACTACTACTACTACTTCTATGACTACTATTGTTGCTATTGCTGTTGTTGGTACAACTACAACTACTACTACCAGTACTACTAATACTACCACTAATATTATTATTACTACTACTACATCTACTACTACAACAACAACAATAACTACTGCCACTACTGCTACTACTACTCCTATAACTACTATTGAAACTACTACTACTACTTCTACTACAAATACTGCTGCTACTACAATTGTTGCATCTACTACAACTGCTACTACTAGTACTACTAATACAACCACAAATATTATTATTATTACTACTACTACTACAACAACTACTACTACTAATACTACTACTAGTACCACAACTACTACTGCCACTACTACTACTACAACAACAACAACAACAACAACAACTACGACTAGTACTACTACTACTCCTCCTCCTCCTCCTCCTCCTCCTCCTCCTACTACTACTACTACTACTACTACTACTACTCCAACTACTACTACAACTGCGACTACTACTAATACAACTACTATTACTACTACTACAACTTCCCAAACTACTACTACTATTACTTCTGCTACTACTACTATTGCAACTACTACTACTACTGCTACTACTACTCCTAACACTCCAACTACAATGACCACCACCACTTATACTACTTGTACTATTAGTACGACTGCGAGTAATACTGCTGGTACTTCTACTGCTACTCCTACACAAGTAGCAGCAATAGTAGCAGTAGTACTGGTATCGGTAGCAACAGTATCAGGAGTTGTAGTAGTAGCAGTAGTAGCAGCAGCAATAGTTGTAGTAGCAGTAGTAGCAGCAGCAATAGTTGTAGTAGCAGTAGTAGGAGTAGTAGCGACAGTAATAGTGGTAGTAGCAGTAGTAGCAACTGTAGTAATCGTAGTAGTAGGAGTAGTAGTAGCAGTGGGAAAAGTAGTAGCAATAGTAGTAGTAGTAGCAGAAGTAGCAGTTGCAGTTATAGTAGTAGTAGCGGTAACAGTAGTAGTAGTATCAATAGTAGCAGGAGCAGTAGCAGTAGTAGTAGTTATAGTAGTAGTAGTAGTAGTAGTAGTAGTACAACACAACTACTGCAACTAGTACAACAAAGACCACTACTACTACTACTGTTGTTGCTACTGCTGCTATTACCATCGCTACCACACCGACTACTACAACTACTGCTATTTCCACTTCTGCTTCTACTACCACTACTACTACTACTACTGCAACAATTGTTACTACTACTGCTACCACTACTATAACTACAAATATTACTTCAAGTACTTCAACAACTACAACAACAACTTCTACTACTGCAGCAGCAGCAACAACAACAACAACAACTAGCATTATTATTACTACTACCACTCCTAGTAATACTACCACTACTATTACTTCTGTTACTACTACTACTACTGCAACTGCTACAGAAGCCACTAGTACTGCTCCTACTACATCTTCTACAACTGCAACTACAACTGCCCCTACTGTGACTACCACAACTACGACTACCGCTGTACTACTACTTGTACTTCTTCTGCTACTACTACAACTATTTCTACTACTACTCCAACTACAGTTGCTACTACGACCACTCCTACGAATACTACAACTAATGCTACTACTACTATAGCTCCTACTGCTACTACTACTACTACACTTGCTACTTCTACCACTACTATAGATACTACTATTACTGCTGGTACTGCTACTATGGCTACCGCTGCAACCATTGCTGCCACTACTGCTACTACTACTACTGCTACTACTTATAGTAATATTGCTACTACTACTATTACTACTAGTCTTACTTCTACTACTAATTTTCGAACTACAACTATTTTTGCTCCTACTAATGCTGCTACTGCTACTGCTACTAATCATACTACTACTACTACTACTACTATTCCGTCTAGTGTACTTCTATTACTATTACTACTACTACTACTACTACTACTACTACTATTACTACAATGGCCACCACTACTACCTCTACTACAACTGCTGCTGCTACTCTAGTTACTACTATTACAACAACAAGTACTACTACTACTACTACTTTTGCTCCTGCAACATAAACTAATAATACTACCACAACTGCTACTATTGCAGCTACTACAGCAACTACTGCTATTCCTACTACAACTACTATTGCTGCCACTAATAATGATACTACTACTACTCATCTTGCTACTCCTGCCACTTCCATTACTGCTATGACTACTACTGCTAGTAATAGTACTACTTCAACGACTACTTCTACTACTACTACTACTACTACCACAACTACTTCTCCCACAACTAGAACTACTACTAGTACTACTCCTGCTGGCACTATTGTTAATACTACTACTACTACTACTACTACTCCTACTGCTACTCCAACTACTGCTCATGCTACTATAGCTACTGCTACTACTACTGCTACTACCACTGCTACTACTGCTACTGCTACTACAACCACTACTACTGCTACAACAACTACTGCTACTATTACTACCTCTACTACTGCTTGTTCTTGAACTACTACAATTACTACTACTACTACTCCTCCAGCTACTACTACTATTACTGCTGCTACTACAGCTACTACGCTGGTACTGCTACCACTGCTATGACTGCTACTACTACTACTATTGCTACTACTACTACTTGCCTGCTACGATGCTGACTAACAAGTTAACTACTACTACGATGGGACGACGGCCGAAGAGGAAGACGACTACACTACTAACAACGACGACGAGTCGCGAATGTACGGATAGCTTGCGTACGACTGATCTTACAACAACGACTACGACGGGGCGGGACTCACGACGGCGACTGGACCACAAAGTACGTCGAACGACTATGACGACGCGACGATCGATCGTATCTACGACGACGTACGACGGACTTACTACTGACTACTACGATGGCTACTTCGACCACTAACTCCTTACTATCTGCACACTGCTGTTGCGATTCCTACTACTACTTAGTACTACTACTACAACTACTGTGGTAGTTGCTATTGCAACTACTACTACTACTAGTACTAATGCTGCTACTACTTCTACTATAGTTAGTGTTATTGCTACTGCTACGACTACTGCTACTACTGAAGCAGCTACTACTTCGGCTACTATTACTGCTACTACTACCTCTACTGCCACAGCATAGCTACTACTGCCAGTGATACTACTCCTACAACTAATGCTACTACTACTATTAATACTACTAGTGCTTCTGAAACTACCTCCACAAGTATGACAACTACTACTACTGCTACTACGGATGCTACTAATAGTAATACTACTACTAATGCCACTAGTATCACTACTACTACTATTGCTACTATGGATGCTGCTACTACTACTACTCCTACTACTGCTACAACAATAACTACTACTAATACAACAACAACTGCTATTGCTGCTACTATGACTATTACTACTGCTACTACTACTCTTACTACTGTACTACTACTATCATTGCTACCGCTACTACTACTGCTACTGCAACTACTACTTTTGTTACTACTAATACTTCTACTACTCCTACTACTACCCCTCCTTCTACTGCTATTGCCATTGCTACTACTACTTCTACTACTACAGTTATTACAACTACTTCCCCTAATTATACTACTTCTGCAACTACTACAGCTATGGCTACTACTGCTTCTACAACAACAAGTACTACCGCAGGTACCACAATAACTACTTCTGCTAATACTATGCCTGCTAATACTACTATAACAACAACAACTACTGCTGCTGCTAATACTACAACTACTACTATGACTACTACTACTACTACTTGTACTACTAGTATTACTATTACTACTATTAATAATACTAGAAGAACTACTACTTCTACTACTCCTACAACTACTATTTCAAGAACTACTACTACTAGTCCTCCTTCTCCTCCTTCTACTGCTACAACAATTACAACTATTGCTATTATTGCTACTATAACTACCACTCCTCCTCCTCCTACTACTACTACTGCTATTATTACTACTACTACAACAAATACTACTTCTTCTACTATAACTACTACTACTGCTGCTGCTGCTACTACAACTATAGCTACTTTGACTACTACTTTCGCACTATTATTTCTATTACCACTACCACTGCTACTGCTATTATTACTGCAACTTTTACTACAGCAACTACTCCTACCCTGACTCTACTACAACTGCTAAGACTACAACTATGACTACTATTGCTAGTACTACTACTACTGCTACTTCTGCTACAACTACTATTGCTACTCATACTTCTACTACTACAACTACTTCTACTGCAACTACTACTACAACTGTTACTACTACTTCTCACATTACCGCTACTTTAGCTACTACTATTTCTACTATTACTGCTACTGCTAATATACTACTACTAATAATACCTATATGACTACTTCTGTTATTGCTGCTATAGCTACTACGGGTACCACTGCTACTATTGCTGCTACTACTACCAGTACAACTTCTACTACTCCTGCTGCTACTAGCACTCCCACTACTACTACTACTACTACTATTGTTGCTGCTACTACAACTACTACTTCTACGACAACTACTACAACTACTATTAGTACTATTACAACTGCTATTGCGGCTAATGTACTATTACTTCTACTAGTACTAGTACTACAACTACTGCTACAACTCCTCCTAGTCGTACCACTATTACTACTACTACTACGACTACTACTACTATTACTACTACATCTACTGCTACTACTACTACTTCTATGAGTACTACTGCTGCTACTGGTACTACTACTACTATCACTACTATTACTATGGCTCCGACTGCTGCTGCGACTACCACTACGACTATGAGTGCTACTGCTACTGTTACTTCTACTTCTACTACAACAACTACTGCTACTACTACTACTCATGCTACACCTACTACTACTACTACTACTACTACTACTACTACTACTACAGTGGCTACAACTACTACTACTAGTAATACTACTACTACTATTACTACTACTCTTGCTATTTCTACCCATGCTACTGCTATAGCTACCGCTACTACTAAGACTTCTACTACTGCTACTGTTGTTGCTGCTACTATTACTGCAACAGGTACTAATATTACTACTTCTGCTGTGACACCACTCATAATACTAACCACTACTTCTACTACTAACAACTACTACCACTGCTACTACCATTACTACGGCTACTACTGTGACTACTACTAACTGCAACTACTACTACTTCTACTACATCTCATCTACTACTATGACAACAAAAGCTACGGCTTCTCCTGCAGCCACTATTGCCTCTACTACTGCTACTACTACCACTATTGCTACTGCTACTACTGTTGCTTCTATTACTACTACAATAGTTGCTACTATCATTACTACTACAACTACTGCTACTACCACTACAACTTCTACTACTACTGCTACTTTCACTACTACAACTTCTACTTCGACTACTGCTATTATCGCTACAACAACAACAACTACTACTACTACTACTGGTAGAACTACCACTTCTGATACTACTAGTAATACTGCTACTGCATCTACTTCAACTACTACTGCTACTAATATTACGGCTATTACTACTACTACTACACCTACTACCACTACTATGTTTACTACTCCTTCCACTACTATGTCTACTACTACTTCTACTAATACTACTACTGCTAATACTACTGCCACTGCTAGTATTGCTTTCACTACTGCTACTCGTTCTACTATGACTACTGCTTCTTCTGCTGCTGCTACTACTTCTACAACTATAATTTTTACTACTACTACTATTGCTACTGCTCTACCCCTGCAACTATTGCAACTACTGCTAATACTGCTACTTGCTACAACTGCTACCCCTGCTACTACTACCACACCTACTATAGCTTCCACAGCTACTACCACTACTACTACTAATACTAATACTAATCCTTCTGCTACTACTATTGCTACTACTACTACTATTACCTCAAATGCTACTACTACTACTGCTACTACTACTACAACTACTTCTACTAGTTCTTCCACCACTATGACTACTACTACTAGTATGACTACTAGTATGACTACACTACTACTAATACTACTACTACAACTACAATTGTTCCCATTACTCCTATTACTACTAGCACAACTACTGTACTGCTACTACTATAGCTACTTATGATACTACTACCACTGCTACCACTTCTTTTTCTACTATTACTGCGGCTACTACTATTAGAACCATTAGACTATTAGAACCATTATTACTGCTACTACTACAGCTATGACTATTAGAACCATTATTACCTCTACTACTGCTACTATAGCTATTGGTACTACTAAGACTACTACTATAGCTAATACTGCTACAACTGCTATAACTAGTACTGGCATCATTGCTACTAGTATTGCTACTCCAACTACTGCAACTGCCACCACTACTACAACTACAGCTACTACTGCTACTGTTGCAGCAACAAGTACTGCTACAACTACCATAATTACTATTACTACTGCTACTACTCCTACAACTACTACTATTACTTACTACTACTATTACTACTACTTCTATTGCTACAAAAATTACTACTATTAATATTACTACTATTACTACTACTATTACTGCTACTACTATTACTACTACTACGACTACTTCTCCTGCTAACACAACTGCTGCTACTTCAACTACTACTACTACACTACTACTACTTCTAATATAACTACCACTACTACTACCACAGCTACTTTTGTTACTACTACTACTGCCACTACTACTGTTACTATTGCTATTACTTCCAATACTACAACAACTACTGCTACTGCTGCTACTACTACAACGACTGCTGCTACTACTACTTTTATTACAACTACTGCTTCTACTAACACGACAACTACTACTACTGCTACTATTACTACAACTTCTACTACAAGTGATGCTGCTACTCTTACTACAACTGCTACTACTATTACCACCACTACTACTATTATTACTATTGCTATTACTATTGCTATTACTACTATCACTGCTATTACTACTACTACTTCTACTACTACTATTACTACTGCTACTAATACTACTACTACAATTACTACTACTGCTACTTCTGCTACTACTACTACTACTGCTTCTCCTATAATAACAACTACTACTAATTATCCTACTATTATTACTACTCCTACTACTACTGCTGCTGCTACTAAATCTATTACCCCTACTACTTCTACAACTGCAACTATTTCTACTACTACTACCGCTTCAATGACAATAACAACAACTACTACTACTGCTGCTGCTGCTACTACTACTACTACTACTACTACTACTACTACTACTACTGCTAGTACTACTCCAGCAACTACTACTACATCTACAATGGCTACCACAACTACTACTACTAGTCCAATTACAACTATTGCTACTATGGCTACTACAACAACTACTATTGCTGCTACTACTATAGCTCCTACAGCTACTGCTTCTACTACTATTACTATAGCTACTATTGTTATTGTTGCAATTGCCACTACTACTACTTTCGCTACTAATGCTAGTACTGCAACTATCGCTGTTACCCCTACTACCCTAACTGCTACTACTAGTACTGATACTGCTATTGCTACTGCTACTACCACTATGACTACTACTGCTACTACTACTACTACTTCTACTACTACTATTACTACTTCTGCTACTACTACTGCTACTACTACCACTACTATTACTACTACTGATACTACTACTGCTGCTACTACTATTGCTAGTATTACTTCTTCTACTTCTACTACTATTGCTGCTACAGCTGCTACTACTATGACTGCCACACAACTACTATTATTGCCATTGTCGCTACTACTACTACTATTACTACAATTGATGCTACAATGGCTATTACTACTACTAGCACTGCTACTGCTGCTACAATAATAACTACTAGCACTACTACTTTTCCTGCTACTATTACTACTGTGCTGCTACTACTATTGCTATGACTATTTCTACTACTTCTACTACTGTTACTGCTACTACTATGACTACTACTTTTACTACAACTGCTACAACTATTGCTACTTCTACTATTACTACCACTACTACTACTACTTCTACTACAACTCTATTACTATGGCAACTACTACTACTACTATGGCAACTACAGCTACTACTACTATTACTGCTACTACTACTACTACAGCTATTGCTACTACTACTACTGTTGCTACTGCCATTGCTACTAGTATTACATCTACTTCTACTACTGCTTTCACTACTGCTACTACCATTGTTGTTGCTGCTACTACTATTGCTGCTGCTACTACTCAACCTAATACTGCTTGAGCAACTACTGCTACTACTACTACTTCTACTACTACTGCTACTATAACTACTTCTAGTACTACTATTATAGCTACTACTATTGCGATCGCAACTGCCAGAATGGTGACTACTACTCCTACTTCTGCTACTACTGCTAATACTGCTACTATCGCTGTTACTACTACAACCCCAACTACAACTGCTACTGACATTACTACTATTTCTACTACTACCACTACAACTACTACTACTACTACGACTACTACTACTACTACTATAGGAGGAGGAGGAGGAGGAGTAGTAGTAGTGGTAGCAGTAGAAGTAGTAGTAGTGGTAGTCGAGTAGTAGTAGAAGTAGTAGTAGTCACAATTATAATAGTAGTAGTAGTTATTGTAGTAGTCACACTAGTAGAAGTAGTGGACGTAGTAGTAGTAGTTATAGCAATAGTAGAAGTAACAGTATTAGTATTATTCATTATTGTTGTTATTTTAGTAGAAGTTGTAGTGGAAGTTATAGTTGTAGTAGTAGTAGTAGTTTTTGTTGTTGTTGTTATTATTGCAGTACCTATTATAGCAGTCATAGTAATAGTTATAGCAGTAGTTGGAGCAGAAGTCATAGTAGCAGTAGTAGAAGCAATAGTATTTGGAATAGTAATAGGAGTAGTAGAAGCAGTAGTATTTGTCGCAGTAGTAGCAGCAGTAGTAGTAGTAGTTGTTGTGGTAGTGGTAGTAGTAGTAGTAGTAGTAGTAGTAGTAGTAGTAGTAGTAGTAGAGTAGTAGTAGTAGTCATGGTTAGCAGCCGTTGTAGTGGTATAAGACGTAGAAGTAGGAGTATTAGTAGTCACAGTGCTAGTAGTAGTTGTAGTTGTCATAGTAGTAGTAGGAGAAGGAGGAGTAGCAGTAGTAGTAGTAGTAATAGTCGTAGTAGTAGTAGTAGTAGTAGTAATTGTAGTAGCAGTAGTAATAGTTATAGTTTTTGGAGTGGTAGTCGTAGTAGCAATAGTAGTAATAGTTGTAACAATAGTTGTATTATTAGGATGAGTAGTAGTTATAGTAGTAGTACTAGTAGCTATAGTAGTTATGGTTGTAGTAATGGTAGTACTCGTGGTAGTTGTAGTAGTTGTAGGAATGGTAGTAGTAATGGTATTAGTTGTGGTAATAGAAGTAGTAGTACGAGTAGTAGAAGTTGTAGTAGTAGTAGTCGCAGTGCTAGTAGTAGTTGTAGTAGTCATAGAAGTAGTAGGAGAAGGAGGAGTAGTAGTAGTAGTAGTAGTAGTAATTGTAGTAGTAGTAGTAATAGCTGTAGTATTTGGAGTGGTAGTTGTAGTAGCAATAGTTGTAGTAGTTGTAGTAGTTGTTGTATTATTAGGAGGAGTAGTAGTTATAGTAGTAGTAGTAGTAGCTGTCATAGTTATGGTTGTAGTAATGGTAGTACTCATGGTAGTTGTAGTAGTTGTAGCAATGGTATTAGTTGTGGTAATAGCAGTAGTAGTACGAGTGTTAGAAGTTGTAGTAGTATTGGAGGTAGTAGCAGTAGTAGTTGTAGCAATAGTAGTAGTTGGTCTATTAATGTTAGCAATAGTTGTAATAGTTGTAGTAGTATAGCAGAAGTAGTAGTTATAGTAGAAATAGTAGTAGTAGTAATAGTAATAATAGTAGTGGTTGTAGCAGCAATAGGAGCAGTAGTAATTCGAGTAGCAAAATTAATAGTAGGTGTAGTTTAAGGAGTAGGAGTTGGTGTATAAGCAGTTGTAGTAGCAATTGCACTAGTAGTTATAGTAGTTGTAGCACTAGTAATAGTAGGCAGAGGAGGAGGAGGAGGAGTAGTAGTCTCAACAATAGCACTAGTGACAGTAATAGCAGTAGCAGTAGTAGTTGTAGTAGTAAAAGGAATAGTAGCACTAGTAGCAATAGCAGCAGCACTAGTAGTAGAAGTAGTTGTAGTAGTAGTGATCCAAATAGTTGTGCTAGTTGCAGTAGTAATAGAAGTTGGTGTAGGAGTAGGGGTAGTAGTAGGAGTGTTAGTTGTAGTAAAAGTAGTAGTAGGCGCAGTACTAGTAGTAGCAGTAGGAGTAGTAGGTGTAGTAATAGAAGTAGTAGCAGCCGTAGTAGTAATAGTTGTAGAAATAGTAGCAGTAGTGGCAATTGTAGTAGTGGTAATTGCAATAGTAGTAGTAGTAGCTGTAGTAATCGCAATAGTAGGAGAATTAGCTGTAGTAGTAGTAGTAGTAGTACTAGTAGTACTAGTAGTAGTAATAGTTGTAGAAGTAGTAGTAGCAATCATAGAAGTAATAGTTGTAGTAGTAATAGTAGTCATAGTTTTAGTTGTATTTGTAGTAATAGGTGTGGTAGTAGCAGTAGTACTAGTAGCAACAGTAGTAGTAGTTTTTGTTGTTGTTGCGGTAATAGTAGTGGTAGCAGCAGCAGTAACAGTAGCAGCAGTAGTAGTAGTAGTAAAAGTAGAAGTTGTTGCAGTGGGAGTTGTAGTAGTAGTACTAGTAGTAGTAAGAGTAGATGTAGAAGTTGTAGTAGTAGTAGTAGTAGCAGTAGTAGTTGTAGTAGTTGAAGTACTAGTAGTAGTTGTAGTAGAAGCACTACTAGTAGTAATAGTAGGAGTTGCAGCCATAGTAGCAGCAGTAGTACTACTTATTATAGTCATCGTAGTAGTAGAAGTAGTAGCAGTACTAACAGTAGAAGGAGAAGAAGTTATAGCAGCAACAGTAGCAATAGTAGTAGTACTAGTAGAAGAAGTAGAAGTAGTAGTAGGATTAAGTTGCTGTACTAGTTGTTGTTGAAGTAGCAATAGAAGTAGTAGTGGTGGTAGTAGTAGTAGTAGTACTAGAAGTAGTTATTGTAATAGGAGATGGTGTAGGAGTAGTAGTAGTACTAGTAGCATTAGTAAAAGTAGTAGTAGTATTAGAAGTTGTTGTACTAGTAGTTGTAGCAGTAGCAATACAAGTAGTACTAGTAGTAGTAGTACTAGTTGTAGTAGTAGTAGTAGTAGTAATAGGAGTTGGTGTAGGAGTAGGTGTAATAGTAGGAGAAACGGTAGTAGTAGTAGTAGTAGTAGTAGTAGTAGTAGTGGGAGTAGGAGTAGAAGTAGAGGAAGTAGGTGTAGTAGCTGTAATAGTTGAACTAGCGTAGTAGCTCGACTATTAGTAGTAGTAGTAGCAGCAGCAGTAGTAGTAGTGGTGGTAGTAGCAGTATTAGTCATAGTAATAGTAGAAGTAATAACATGAGTAATAGTGACAGTAGAGGTTGTAATTGTAGTAGTTATTGTACTAGTAGTAATAGTAGTCGAAGTACTTGTAGTAATAGTAGTAGCAATATTAGTAGCAAAAGTAGTAGTAGTAGTAGTAGTAGTAGTGTTAGTAGTTATAGGTGTAGTAGTAGTAGTAGTTGATGTAGCAATAGTAGTGGTGGTGGTAGTAGTAGTAGTAGTAGTAGTAGTAGTTGCAGTAGTAGTAGTTGCAATAGTAGTAGAATAGTAGTAGTAGTTGTTGTAGTAGTTGTAGTAGTAGCAGTAGCAGTAGAAGTAGTGGTAGTCATAGAAGTAGTTGGAAGAGGAGCCGTAGTAGTTGTTGTTGTACTCGTAGAATTAGTAGTAGTAGTAGTATTAGCAGCAGCAGCAGCAGTAGTGGTAGTAGTACTATTAGTAGTAGTAAAAGTAGTTGTAGTAGTGGCAGTGCAAGTATTAGCAGTAGTAGCATTAGTAGTAGTAGTTGTTGTTGTAATAGGAGTTGGTGTAGGCCTAGGGGTAGTAGTAGGAGCTGTGGTAGTAGTAGTAGGGAGTAGTACAAGTAGCAATAGAAATATTATCTATAGTTGCAGTAATAGTAGGAGTAGTATTACTTGGACTTGAAACAGTAGTTAGTAGTAGTTGTTGTAGAAGTAGGAGTAGTAGCCGGAGTGGCAATAGTAGCAGCAGCTATAGTAGCATTAGTAGTAGTAGTAGGAGTAGAAGTAGTTGTAATAGTAGTTGTAGTAGTAGTAGTACAAATAGTAGCAATAGTAATAGTAGTAATTGGAGTAGGTGTAGGAGTAGGGGTAGTAGTAGAAGCCGTACTCATAGTAATAGTAGTAGGGGGACTAGTAGTTGTAGTTGGAGGTGGAGTAGTAAGAGTAGTAATAGAAGTAGTAGCAGTAGTAGTCGGAATAGCCATAGAAGTAGTAGTAGTAGTAGCAGTGGCAGTAGTGGTAGTAGGAGTAGTAATCGCAATAGTAGGAGTACTGGTCGTAGTATTAGTAGTAGTAGTAATTGGAGTAGGTGTAGGAGTAGGGGTAGGAGTAACTATAGAAGTAGTAGCAGTAGTAGTTGTAATAGCAGTAGTGGCAGTGATAATAGTAGTTGTAGTAGCAGCAGTAGAAGTAGCAGCAGTAATAATAGTAGTCGTAGTAGATGTAGTAGTAGTAGTAGCGATAGTAGTAGGACTAGTAGCAGCAGTAGTAGTAGTAGCAATAGTAGCAAAAGGAGTAGTAGAAGCAGTAGCAATAGCTGCCGCAGCAGCAGCAGCAACAACCATAGTAGTAGTAGTAATAGTAGTAGGTGAAGTAGTAGTAGTAGTAGTATTAGCAGTAGTAGTAGAAGTAGTTGCAGTAGCAGTAGTGTTAGCAAAAGTAGCAGTAGCTGTAGTAGTAGTATAGTGTAGTAGTAGTATTAAAACTAGAAGCATATTTGCAGCAATAGCGTATTAGTAAAAGTAGCAATAGTAGCTATAGTAGTAGTAGTACTCGTAGTTGTAGTAGTAGTAGCAGCTTTTGAAGTAGTAGTAGTTGTAGTAGTAGTCGTGGTGGTAGTGGAATTAGGAGTAGGAGGAATAGTAGTAGTAGTAGTAGCAGTAGATGTAGTAGTAGTAGTAGTAGTCACAGTAGTAGAAGTAATAGCAGAAGCTGTAGTAGTCGTAGTAGTAGGAGTCGGAGTAGTAGTAGTTGTAGTAGTAACAGAAGTAGTAATAGGAGCAACAGCTGTAGTAGCAGTAGCAATAGAAATAATAATAATAGTAGTAGTGGTCATAGGAGTTGTGCCAGTAGTAGTAGCAGTGGTAGCCGTAGTAGTTGTCACAGTAGCATTAGTTGTAGTAGAGGTAGTAGTAGAAGTAGTAGAAGTAATACTAGCAGTAATAGTAGTAGTATTAGTAGTAGTAGCGGTGGTGGTTGTAGGAGTATGAGTAGTAGTAGTAGTATTGCTAGTAGTCGTAATAGTATTAGTAGTAGTTGTAGTATTTGTAGTAATAATAGTATTAGTAGTAGTTGTAGTAGTAGTATTAGTAGTAGTAGTACTAGTGATAGTAGTGGTAGTAGTAGAAGTTGCAGTGGAAGTACTAGCAGTATTTATAGTAGTGGTGGTGTTTTAGTAGTAGTAGTTTTTGTTATAGTGGTAGTTGTAGTATTAGTGAAGTAGTAGTAGATGTAGTAGTAGTTGTAGAAGTAGTAGTAGTAATAGAAGTAGTTGTAGTTGTTGCAGTAGTAGTAGAAGTAGTTATAGTAGTAGTAGTTGTTGTTATAGCATTAGCAGAAGCAGCAGTGATAGTAGTAGTTGCAGTAGCAGTAGCAATAGTTGTAGTAGTAGTAGTAGTAATAACAATAGTAATAGTAGTAATAGTACTAGTATTTTAGTTGTCATAGGAGTGGTAGTAGTAGAAGTAGTAGTGGTAGTAGTAGAAGCAGCAGCAGTAGTAATTGTAGTATTAGTAGTAATAGTAGGAGTAGTAGTAGTAGGTGTTGGTGTACGAGTAGTAGTATTAGTAGTACTAGTAGTAGTAGTGATACTAGTAGTAGTAGTAGTAGCAGCACGAGTAAGAGTTGGAGTAGGTGTAGGTGCAGGAGTATGAGTAGTTGTAGTTGTAGTAACATCAATAGTACTAATAGTATTAGTAGTAGTAGTAGTAGAGTTAGTTGCAGCTGCAGTAGAAGCAACAACTATATTAGTTGCAGCAGATGTAGTAGTAGTAGCAATAGTTACAGTAGTAGTAGTAGTAGTTGTTGTAGTAGTAGTAGTAATAGCAGTAGGAGTTGGAGTGGCCATAGCAGTGGTGGTTTTATGAGTAGTAGTAGAAGTAGCAATAGTAGGAGTTGGAGTAGTATTAGTACTAGAAGTAGTAGTAGTTGTTGTTGTAGTTGTAGTGGTAGTAGTAGCAGCAACAACAACAAAAGTAGCAGTAGTACTCGTAGTAGTAGTAGTAGTGTTAGTAATAGTGGTATTAGTAGTAGTAATAGCAGTTGTGGTAGCAGTTGTACTAGTAATAGAAACAGTAGTAGTAATAGTAGCAATAGTTGTCGCTGCAGCAGCAGCAGTAGTATTAATAATTGGAGTAGTAGTAGTTGTAGCGGTAGTAGGAGTAGTAGTAGGAATAGGAATAGGTATAGGAGTAGTAGTCAGAGTACAAGTAGTAGTAGTAGTAGTAGGAGTAGTAGTTATTGTTGTAGTTGTAGAAGTAGGCATCGTTGTAATAGTAATAGTAGTAGTAGTAGCTGGAGGAGTATTAGTAAGAGTAGTAGGAGTATTAGTAACCGTAGTAGTGGTACTTGCAGTCGGAGTAGGAGTAGGAGTAGTTGCAATAGGAGGAGTAGTATTACTAGTCATAGTAGTAATAGTTATAGGAGTAGAAGCAGAAGTTGTAGTAGTAGTAGTAGGAGTAGTAGTAGTAGGACAAGTAGCTTAGTAGTAGTAGTAGTAGTAGCAATAGGAGTAGTAGAAGTAGTAGCAATAGGTGTAGTAGCAGCAGCAGCAACAGCAGTAGTTGTGGTAGTAGTAGTAATAGTACTAGTAGCAGTAGTAGTAGAATAAGGAGTAGGAGTAGTAGTCAAAGTAGTAGTAATGGTAGTAGCAGTAGTTGTGGCAGTAGTAGTAGTAGTAGCAGAAGGAGTTTTAGTAGTAGTTGTTGTAGTACTAGTAGTGGCAGTAGTAGTTGTAGGAGTGAAAGTTGTAGTAGTTGTAATAGCAGTAGGAATGGTAGTAGCAGTAGTAGTGGTAGTAGTTGTTGTTGTTGTTCTGATAGTAGTAGTAGTAGTAGTCATAGTAGTATTTAGAGTAGCAGCAGTAGTAGCTATAGCAGCCCCAGCAGCAGCTGTAGTAGTAGGAGGAGGAGGAGCAATAGGTGTAGGAGGAGTAATAGTAGTAGGTATAGTAATTGTTGGAGTATTAGTAGTAGAAGTTGGATTAGAAATAGCAGTAGGAGTTGGAGTAAGTGTAGTTGTACTAGTAGAAGTTGTAGTAGAAGTAGTAGTGGAACTAGGTGAAGGTGTAGTAGTAGCTGAAGTAGGAGTAGGAGCCAGATTAGTAGAAGCAGCAGTAGTAGTAGTTATAGTAGTTGTAATAGAAGTAGTAGTAATATAAGTAGTAGTTGTAGTAGTAGTAGAAACAACAACAAGAACAGAAGTAGTAGCAGCAACAATAGTAGTAGTTGTAGTAGTAGTAGTAGAAGTTGGAGTCTGAGTAGTTGTAGCAATAGTAGGAGTCTGAGTAGTTGTAGTAGTAGAAGGATGAGGAGTAGGAGTAGAAGTTGTCATAGCAGCAATAGTAGTAGTAGTTATTGTAGCAATAGTTACAGTAGTGTTTGCAATTATACAAGCAACAGTAGCAATAGTAACAGTAGTGTTTGCAATTATACAAGCAACAGTAGCAATAGTAGTAGTTGTAGCGAAAGTATTAGTAGTAGTAATAGTAGTGGTAGTAATTATATAAGTAATAGTAGTAAGATTTGTATAAGTACCAACAATAGTAGTAGCAGAAATAGTAGTAGTAGTTGTTATAATAGTCATAATAGGATTTCGTGTAGGAGTAGTAGTTGGAGTTGTAGTACTAGTTGTGCTAGGAGTTGCAGTAGTAGTGGTAGTAGTAGCAGCAGTAGTCGTAGTAGGCATATTCGCAGTTGTAGCAATAGTGGTAGTAGTAGTAGTAGTCATAATAGTAGTAGTAGTAGTAATAATAGTAGTAGCTGTAATTGTAGTAGTGGTAGTTGTCATAGTAGAAGTTTGGCCGTGTGACAGTAGTCATAGTAGTAGTAGTAGTAGTAGTAGTAGCACTAGTAGTAGTAGTAGTAGTAGTAGCAGTAAAAGTAGTGTTAGTAATAGTCATTATAGTAGTAGTGGTGTTAATAGTAGCAGTAGTAGTTGTTGTAGAAGGAGTGGTGGTAGCAGTAGTAGCAATAGTAGTAGTAGCAGTAGTAGTAGTAGTAATAGTAGTTATAGTAGTAGTAGTAATAACAGTGGCAGTAGTAGCAGTAGTACTAGTAGTATTAGTAGTAGTAGTAGTAAAAATAGAAGTAGGAGCAGTTGAAGTAGTAGTACAAGTAGCAGAAAAAGTACTAGTAGTAGTAGAAATAGTAGAAATGGTAGCAGTAGTACTAGTAGTAGCAGAAGTTGTAGTAGTAGCCGTAGTAATCATAGTAGCAGTAGTAGTTGTTGCAGTAGTAGTAGTTGAAGTAATAGTAGTACCTATAGTATTTGTAACTGTATCAGAACGAGCAACAGTAGTAGCAGTAGTAGTAGTAGTTGTTGTAGTAGTAGTATTAGTAGTCACAGTAGTAGTAGTCATAGCAGTAGTTGTAAGAGTACAAGTAGTAGTAGTAGTAGTAGTAGTTTTTGTAGTAGAAGTAGCAATAGTAGCAATAGTAGTAGTAATAGTTATTGTAGTTGTAGTTGTAGTTGTAGTAGTATTAGTTGCAAAAGTATAGGTAGTGACAGTCATAGTAGTAATAGTTGCAGGAGTAGTAGTAGTAGTAGTCATAGTAGTAGTATTAGTTGTAGCAGTAGTAGTAGCAGAGTAGCAGTCGTAGTAGTTGTAGCGGTAGTAGTACTAGTAGTAGCATTAGTAGTAGTGGTTACAGTTGTAGTAGCAACAGCAGTAGTAGTAGTAGCAGTTGTAGCTATAGTATTAGGAGTAGGAATTGGAGTAGCGAAAGTAGTAGTAGCAAAAGTAGTGTTAGTAATTGTAGCTATAGTAGTAGTTCTAGCAACCACAATAGTAGCGGTAGTAGTAATAATTGGTGTAGCAGTAGTAGTTATTGTAGTGATAGTATTAGCAGAAATTACAGTTGGACTAGTAGTCGGAGTGGAGGTTGGAGTTGGAGTTGTTGTAAAAGTTGTTGTAGTAGTAGTAGCAGTAGAAGTAGCAATAGTTATACCTATACCACCAATGGTGCAACTATTACTACTACTACTACTACTACTACTAGTATTGCTACTGCTACTACTACAACTACTACTTCTGCCACTACATCTACCACTAGTACTTCTCCAACTACAAGTACTCCTGCTACAATCGGTACTATTTCTACTGCTATTACTTCTACTATGACTACTGCTACTACTACTGCTACTACTACTATTATCACTACTACTACCACTACAATAACTACTACTACTGCTATTGCAGCTGCTGCTACCACTACAACTACGACTACTACTACTATTACTATTACTACTACTATTATTACTAGAACTACTACTTCTGCTGCTGCTGCTGCTACTTCTAGTACAATTTCTTTAAATACTATCACCGTACTACTACTCTACTTCTACTGCTGCTACTATTATTATTGCTACTAATACTGCTTCTACTATTACTACTACTATTACTATACTACTACTTCTACTGGAGTTGCTTCTGCTACTACTACTACTATTATTAATGCGACTGCTACTACTGCTACTACTGCTGTTGCTGCTGCCACTACTACGACTACTATACCAACTTCTCCTACTACTATACCTGCTTCTTCTCCAACTGCTACAACTGCTACTACTACTACTACTTCTGCTGGTACTACTATTAATTCTCCTCCTCCTACTACTACTGCAACCACTACTATGACTACCATTATTATTACTTCTACTATTCTTACTACTGCAACTACTACAACAATGACAACTACTACTACTACTACCCATACTACAACAAGTATTGCTACTACTACTACTAATGGTATTTTAACTACTACTCCCATTACTGCAACTACTACTACTTCCACTACTAATACTACTTCTACCACAACTACTGCTCCTATTATTACAGCTACTACTACTACAACTACTACTGCTATTACTACTACTACTACGACAACAACTACTACTGCTACCACTACTACCACTACTACTACAAATACTCTTACTACTACAACAACCACGACTACTACTGCTGCTACTACCACTACTACCACTAAAACTACTATAGCTTCTTCTATTACAGCAACTACTGCTACTACATCTACTGCTACGCCTACTACGACTCCTAGTACTACTACTACAACTCCTACTACTGCTACTCCTACTGCTACTTCTACTCCTACTAAACCAACGCATACTACTACTATTTCAACTACAACTAGTATCACTACAGCTACTAGTACCATTACTACCATAACAACAAGAACTACTACTACTACTTGCACTACAGCTACTGTTATTGCTACAACAACTACTACTATTAGTACAACTACTACTACTACAACTGCTACTACTGCAACAACAACAACAACAACAACAACTACTACTGCTACTACTACTAGTACGACTGTTGGTACTACTACTATTATTACTACTACTACTACAACAACAACAACAATAACTACTACTACTACGACTACCACCACTACTACTATTACAACTACTACTCCTACTACTTTTGTTACTACTACTATTCTACTATTACTGCTATTACTGGTATTGGTGCTGCTACTACTATTACTACGAATACTACTACGACGACTCCTGCTACTACTCCTTACACTACCACTAAAACTTCTACCCCTGCTACTACTCCTACTACTACTACACCTCCTCCTCCTATTACTACTACAGTTGCTACAACAACTACTACTACTGCTATTACTATTACTAGTGTTACTATTACTACTATTGCTACTACTACTACTATTACTACTTCTACTAAAATGGCTTCTATTGCTACTCCTACTACTACTCCAACTTCTAGTAGTGCTACCACTATGACAACTACTACTATTACTACTACCACAGCTACTCCTACTACTACAATTACTACTTCTACAACTACTACTTTTTCTATTGCTATCATTATGACAACTACTACTACTATTACGGCTACTACCGCTGCTATTACCACTACTACTACTATCTCTGCTACTACTATTGCTACTGCTACTGCTACACCACAACTACAACAACTACTACTACTGCTACTGCAAATACTACTACAAGTACCACTATTGCTACGACTACTACTAGCACTACTAGTACTACTACAACCTCTACAACTGCTGCTACCGCTACTACTACTACACTACTTCTACAATATTACAACAATTACTACTGTTGCTACTACTATTGCTTCTACTATTATTGATACAATTGCTACTACTACTACTCCTACTACTATTACAACAACTACAACTACTAGCACAACTACTACCTCTACTACTGCGACTACTACTACTACTAATACTACAACTGCTACAACTACTACTTCTACAAGTCCTTCTATTACTGCTACTACAACTACGGCCGCTACTACTACTACTATTACTACTGCACCAACTCCAACTTCTACTCCTACTTCTATTCCTACTAAAAGTTCTTCTAATACTACTACTACAACTACTACTAGTTTTGTTGCTGTAGCTACTACTACTATTGCAACTATTTCTACAACTACTACTCCTATTCCTGCAACCAATACTTCTGCTATTACTATTATTATTATTATTACTACTACTACCACTACTACTACTATACTACTATTCTTGCTACTACTACTACTACTACGACTACTACTACTACTACAACTATTGCCACTACTACAACTACTACTGCTACTCCAACTACTATTCCTGAGAAAACTTTTGCTAATAGCACTACTACAACAACTACATCTACTACATCTACTACTACTACTACTACGACGACTACGACAACTACAATGACTACTACTTCTACTACTACGACTATTGCAACTACTACTCCAACTACAACTATCACTACTACTACAACTGCCATTACTGCTCTTATTGCTATTGCCACTGGTACTATGGCTGCTACTACTACTATGACTACTAGTACTACTCCCACTACTTCTACTACTACTACAACTACAACTATTCCAACTACTACTACTATTACTTTTTCTACTGCTGCTGCCACTGCTACTCGTACTTCTACTACTATTAATACTCCTACTACTGCTACTACTACTCCTAGTGCGACTACAACTACTCCTGCTACTGCTGCTACTATGACTACTACTACTACTACTATTGTTGCTACTACTGCTACTACTATTACTACTACCACTACTACTACGACAGCTGGTGATAGGGATACTTCTACACCCCCGACTACTTCATCTGCTACTACTACTGTTGCTACTACTACAAGTACAACAACTACTGCCACTACCACTTTACTACTACTACTTCTACTACTACGACAACAACAACAACAACTACTAACATAGCTACTACTAGTACTAGTACCCGTACTATTTCTACTACTGCTACTACTACTGTTGCTACAATGACAACTACAATAACTACTACTACTTCTACTACTATTACTACTACTACTTCTACTACTACTACTATTACAACTATTACTACAGCTACTAATGCAATAACAACTGCCACTGCTACTACTACTAGTACTACTGCTACTACTACTACTACAACTAAGTACAACTGCTACTACAACTACTACCGCAACAACGACAACGTCTACTACTGTCACTCCTAATACGCCTATTACAACTACTACTATTACTACTATTGCTGCTACGACAATTATTATTACTACTACGGCTACTACTACTTCTGTTACTACCACTACTTCTACTACCATTACAGTTGCTACTGCTACTACTTTTACTGCTTCTCCTACTACTACTGCTATTACTACTACTACTCCTATTACTACTACTCCTACTACTACTACAACAGCTACTAATGCTACTACTACTACTGTTACTACTTCTAATACTACAACCACTACTAATATTATTGGTACAACTTTTGCTGCAACTACTACTGCTACTACGACTACTACTGTTACTTCTACTACTACTGCTACCGCTACTACTGATACTTCTACTACTTGTGCTACGGCTACTACTATTACTACTACTGCTAATACTCCTACTACTACTACTAATGCTACTGCAGCTGCTACTACAGTGCCTGTTGCTACTACTACAACTACTGTTGTTGTAGTTACCGCTTCTACTTCTACTCCAACTCCAGCTCCTCCAACTACTACTGCTGCTACTACTACTTCTGCTTCTGCTACAGCAATACTGCCACTACAATTGCCACTACTGTTATTACAACTATTACTACTACTATTACAACAACAACTACTACTGTTGTTGTGGTTGCTGCTACTACTAATACTACTACTACAACTACTGCTGCTACTCTTACTGCTACTACTACTACTACAACTATTGATGCTACTGCTCCTACAAGTTATACTACTACTATTACTTATCTTACTACTAATACTGCTACTAAAACTACTGCTACTACAACTGCTGCTACTTCGAATACTACTACTATTTCTACTACTGTTGCTGCTGCTGCTACTACAACTACAACTATTGTAGTTGTTGATAGTATTACTACAACTACGACTTCTCTTACTACTACTACTACTAGTAGTACTACTTTTGTTGTTGTTGTTGCTACTTCTCCTAAGACTGCTTCTGCTATTGCTGCTGCTGCTACGGCTGCTACTATTGCTGCTGCTGCTACTATTACTACTACTACTGCTACTACTGTTACTACTGCTGCTGCTGCTACTACTACTACTATTACTTCTACTACTACTACTGCTGCTCCTACAACTTCTACTTCTACCACTAATACTACTGCCAGTACTACTGATATTACCACTGCTACTGTTGTTGCTCCTACTACAACTACTACTACTACAAATATTGTAGCGACTGCTCCTACTACTACTACTATTACTACTATTGTAGCGACTGCTCCTACTACTGCTACTACTACTACTACTAATCTAACTAACAACTACTACTACGACTACTACTACTACTTATCTTACTACTAATATTATTGCTACTACAACTGCTATTGTTGATGCTGCTTCTACTATTATTACTATTTCTACTACTAATACTACTGCTACTGCTAGTCCTGCTACTACTGCTACTATTTCTATTGCTACTATTTCTACTGCTACTACAACAACTACTGTGAATGCTACTATTGCTAATACTACTACTACTACTATTGCGTATACTACTACTACTATAACAATAACTAGTACTACTACTACAACTGCTATTAGTACTATTGCTGCTACTACGACTGCTACTACTACAACAATAACTATTACTACAACAACTATTGATGCGGCTACCACTTGTACAACAACAACTACTAGTACTACTGCTACTGCTGTTGCTGCTACTACAACCACTACTATTACTAATAATACTACGACTACTACAAATAATACTACTGTTGCTACTACTACTGCTGCTGCTGCTGCTACTTTCGCTATTGCTACTACTACTACTACTACTACTATTAACTCTACTACTGCGACTATGGCTGCAACTATTTTCACTACTACCACTACTTCTACTACTACCACTACTACTATTACTACTACTATTACAGCTGCTACTGCTACAACTACTACTTATCCTACTACTACTACAACTACTACTCCTACAATTACCACTACTACAGCAACTATTTCTACTACTACTCCTATAACTACTACTACTACTCCTCCACCTATTACTACTACTACTACAACCACTCCTACTACTACCACTATTACTGTTACTACAGCTGCTACTGCTGCTGCTACTACTACTACTGCTACTCTTACTACTACTGCTACTCTTACTACTACTGCTGCTGCTGCTGCTAGTACAACTAGTACTACTTCTACCACCACTGCTACGACAACTACTACTATGACTGCCACTATTATTAGCAATACTATGGCTCCTATTACTACTACCACTACTACAACTACTTTCACTCCAATTTGTGCTACAGTTGCTAGTACAACAACTAATGCTGCTGCTCTTGCTGCCGTTGCTACAACTACTACTTCTACTACTACAACTTCAACGATTACAACAACAACTACTGCTACTGCTATTGCCGCTACTACCATTGCTACTGCTACTGCCATTGCTACTTCCACTAATACTACTACTACTACGATTTCTACAATCAATATTACTGCTACAACTACTAATACTAGTGCTACAACTACTACTACTATGACTAGTACTACCACAACAACTATTATAACTACTAATACTTCTGCTGCTACTACTACTACTTGTACTACTACTACTACTACTACTACTACTACTCTAAACACTCCGACTATTGCTACTATTACTAGTACTACTACAACTACTGCTACTCCAACTATAACAATTCTTACTTCTACCATTGCTACAACTACTACTACTACTTCTGTAATTCCTGCTTCTACTACTACTACTATAGTTTCTACTACTACTGCTATCACTACTACTTCTAATACAATGATTACTACTATTACAACTACTACTGCTACTTCTACTGTAGCTCCACCTCCTCCTATTACTATTACTACTTTTGCTATAACTACTATTGGTAATACTACTGCTGCTATTATGACTACTAATAGTTTTGCTACAACAACACTTATTACTAGTACTACTACTACTGCTGCTACTACTGCTACTACTGCAACTACTACTACGAATATTATGACTACTGCTACGGCTGTGACGACTACTACTATTCCCATATTACTACAATTACTACTACAATTACTATTACTCCAACTTCTACTACTTCCATTGCACTTGCTACCACCACCACTACTACTACCACTACAACTTCTACTACGAGTCCTACTATGATTTTTGCTACTACTATTACTACTAGTACAACAGCTATTGCAGCTACTATTATAGCTGGTACAAATACAATTTCTATAACTTCTACTACTGCTGCTGCTGCTAGTTCTATACTGCTACTACATGAACCTGTACTCGTACGACTACAACTCCTACAGTAATTACTCTTACTACTATTGCTACTACCGCAGCTGCAACTACTACTACAACTACTATCGCCACTAATACTACTACTACTAGAACCACTATTGCTACTAATTTCACTACTACGACTACTACTACTAGTACTACTAATTCTAATACTATGACTATGACAATTCCTACTACTACAGCTACTACAAGTACTACAGCTATTACTGCAACACATACTACCACTACTACTACTATTACTGTTGCTACAACTAGTACAGCTACTACTACCATTACTACTATAACTGCTATTACTATAACTTGTATTACTGTTGTTGTTGCTGCTTCTACTGTTACTACGACTACTGCTGCTACTGTTACTACTGCTCCTGCTGCTACTGCTGTTGTTGTTGTTGCTGCTACTACTACTATTGCTTCTACTACTACTACTGTTGCTACTACAACTTCTACTTCTACGACTAATACTACTGCTAGTACTTCTGATATTACCACTGCTACTGTTTTTGCTCCTACTACTACTACTACTACTACTACTATTGTAGCGACTGCTCCTACTATTGCTACTACTACTACTACTACTAATCTAACTAACTACTACTACTACGACTACTCCTACTACTTATCTTACTGCTACTATTATTGCTACTGCAACTGGTATTGCTGTTGCTGCTTCTACTACTGTTACTCTTTCTACTACTAATACTACTGCTACTGCTAGTCCTGCTACTACTGCTGCTGCTGCTCTTGCTACTATTCCTACAACTACTACTTCTACTACTACAACTTCAACTATTACAACAACAACAACTGCTGCTGCTATTGCTACTACTACCATTGCTACTGCTATTGCCACTGCTACATCCACTAATACTACTACTACTACGATTTCTACAATCAATATTACTGCTACAACTACTAATACTAGTACTACCACTACTACTACTACTACGACAACTACTACCACAACAACTACTACAACTACTAATACTACGGCTACTGCTACTACTACTTCTACTACTACTACTACTCTGAACACTCCAACTATTGCTACTATTACTAGTACTACTACAACTATAGCAACTCCAACTATAACAAGTCTTACTTCTACCATTGCTACAACAACTACTACTACTTCTGTAGTTCCTGCTTCTACTACTACTACTACAGTTTCTACTACTACTGCTACTTCTACTGCAACTCCACCTCCTCCTCCTACTACTACTACTGTTGCTACAACTACTATTGCTAATACTACTGCTACTATTATGACTACTATTACTTCTTCTACAACACTTATTACTAGTACTACTACTACTACTACTGCTACTACTACTATGAATATTATGACTACTGCTGCGGTTGTGACGACTACTACTATACCCCTATTACTACAATTACTACTACAATTACTATTACTCCAACTTCTACTACTTCTATTGCACTTGCTACCACCACCACTACTACTACCACTACGACTTCTACTACGAGTCCTACTATGATTTTTGCTACTACTATTACTACTAGTACTACTGCTATTGCAGCTACTATTGTAGCTGGTACAAATACTATTTCTATAACTTCTACTACTGCTGTTGCTGCTAGTTCTATACTGCTACTACATTAACCAGTACTCGTACTACTACAACTCTTGCAGTAATTACTCTTACTACTATTGCTACTACTGCAGCTGCAACTACTATTGCAACTCCTATCGCCACTAATACTACTACTACTAGAACCACTATTGCTACTAATTTTACTACTATGACTACTACTATTAGTACTACTAATTCTAATACTATGACTATGACAATTACTACTACTACATCTACTACAAGTACTACAGCTATTACTGCAACAGGTACTACTACTACTACTCTTACTGTTGCTACAACTAGTACAGCCACTGCTACCATTACTACTACAACTATTATTACTATAACTGGTATTACTGTTGTTGCTGCTGCTACTACTGCTATTATTACTATGACGGCTACTATTACTGTTACTACTACTACTACTACTACAACTACCACTAGTATTGCTACTACTGCTACTATTATTACTACTACAACAACAACTACTACTACTACTCTGCTACTGCAACTACTATGAGTACTACTACTACTACTACTATTACCGTGCTACTACTACAACTGCCCCTACTACTTCTGCTGCTGCTGCTACCACAGCAACTACTTCTACTACTTCTGCTATTGCTACTACAACGGCTACTACTACAACAACAACTACTCCTCTTACTACTACTATTACTACTACTACTATTATTATTACTACAACTACCACTACTACAGCTACGACAACTACTAATACTCCTATTTATATATGTACTATTATTACTATGACTACTACTACAACTACAACTACTTCAACTACTACTACCAATTCTACTACTACTACTACAACCGCTTGTGCGTCTACTACTAGTGGTACTACCACTTCTTCTACTACTACTACTTCTACTGCTGCAACTAGAACTTATAGAACTCCTACTACTATGACTACTACTAATACTGTGACTACTACTACTACTACTAACAACAACAACAACAACAACAACTACTACTACTAGTAGTACTACTACTACTACTACTTGTATTGCTATAACTACTACTACTACTGCCACTGGTACTACTACTACTACTACTACTACTACTACTACTACTACTACTACTACTACTACTACCACTACTACTACTATTACTACTACTACTACTACTACTACTACTAGTATTGCTATAACTACTACTACCACTGCTGCTGGAACTACTCCAACAACTACTACTACTACTACTCCAACAACTACTACTACTACTACTCCAACAACTACTACTATACTACTCCAACAACTAATATGACTACTGCAAATACTTCTACTTCTGCTACTACTACTCACTATTACTACTACTACTTCTGCTATAACTACCTCGACTGCTACTATTCCCACAACAACAACAACAACAACTACTACTGCTACTACCACTACTACTATTCCAACTGGTATAACTACTATGATTACTACTACTCCAACTACTACTACTACTACTACTACTACTACTACTACTACTACCGCTACTACTACTACAACTACTACTACCACTACTATTGCTGCTTCTACTACTACTACTACCACCAGTACCCCTACTACCACTCCGACTCCTATTACTGCTTCGACCACTACTACTACTACTACTACTACTACTACTACTACCACTACTACTACTACTACTACTACTACTATTACTACTACTAC
>RXID01021634.1:0-25000 GCA_005019695.1 Trichopus zeylanicus subsp. travancoricus
GTAGTAGCAGTAGCGGTAGTCGCAGCAGTACTAGATGTAGTAGTAGTAACAATCGTAGTAGTCGCTAACATAGTAGTAGCAGCAGTAACAGTGTTTGTTGCAGTAGTAGTAGTTGCGGAAATAGCAGTCACAGTAGCAGAAGTTGTAGTGGTAGCAGTAGTAGTATTAGTAGCAATAGCGGAAATAGCAGTCACAGTAGCAGAAGTAGTAGTGGTAGTAGTAGCAGAAGTAGGAGTGGTAGCAGTAGTAGTATCAGCAGCAGCAGTAGTAGTAGTATTAGTAGCAATAGTAATGGTGGCCATAGTAGTAGTTCTTGTAGTATTAGTAGTAGTTGTAGTAGTAGTAGTGGTAGTTGTTGTAGTATTAGTAGTAGGAGCAGTAGTAGTAGTAGTAGTAGTTGTAGTGGAAGCTGAAGCAGCAGTAGTAGCCGTAGTAGTAGAAGTAATAGTAGTAGTAGTAGTTGTTGTTGTAGTAGGAGTAGTTGTAGTAGCAGCTGTAGTAGTAGGAGTAGTAGGAGCAGTAGTACCTGTGGAAGTTGTAGTACTTGTATCAGTAGTAGTACTTGTATCAGTAATAGTACTAGTAGCAGCAGCAGTAGTAGCACTAGTAGTAGTTGCAGTAGTTTTAGTAGTTGTAGTTCTATTAGTAGTAGTAGTAGTAGTAGTTGGAGTAATAGTAGCAGTCGTAGTAGTAGCTGAAGTAGTAGCGGAAGTAGTAGTAAAAGTAGTAGTAGTAGCAACAGCAGCAGCAGTAGTAGCAGTAGTAGAAGTAGTAGCTGATGTAGTAGCAGTAGTAGCAGTAGAATTTGAAGTATTTGTATGGGTTGTAGTAGCAGTAGTGGCAGTAGTAGGAGTAGTAGTAGTAGTAGTAAGAGTAGTCGTAGTAGCAGCTATAGTAGTACGAGTAGTAGAAGGTAGCGGACAAGTAGTAGTAGGTGTAGTAGTAGGAGTTGTAACGGTGGCAGTAGTAGCAATAGTACTAGCTATGGTAGGTGTAGTATCAGTGGTTGATGTAGAAGTAGTAGAAGGTGTAGCAGTAGTTGTTGGGGTATAAGTAGTAGTAGAAGTAATATATGTAGTAGTTGTAGTATTATTAGTGGTAGTAGTAGTAGTACTAGTAGTAGTGGCATCAGTTGTATAAAAATTAGTAGCAGAATATGTAGCAGCAGTAGTAGTAACTGCAGCAGCAGAAGCAGTAGTTATAGTTATAGTAGCAGCAACAACAGAAGTAGGAGCAGTACTAGTAGTAGTAGTAGTGGTAGTATTACTTGTAGTAGTAGCAGTAGCAGCTGCTGCAGCAGTATTACTAGTAGTGGTAGTCAAAGTAAAAGTACTCGTAGTAGTAGGTGTTGTATCAGCAGTAGCAGTGGTGGCAGTAGTGGCAGCAGCAGCAGCAGCAGTAGTAGTAGTACCTGAAGTAATAGTACTCGCAGGACTAGTACCCGTAGTAGTAGTAGCAGCAGCAGTTGTAGTTGTCGCAATAGCAGCAGCAGTAGTAGTAGTAGCAGAAGTTGCAGCAGCAGCAGTAGTAGAAGTGGCGGGAGTAGTATTAGTAGTAGTCGTAGTAGTGGCAGGAGTAGTGGTTGCAATAGTAATAGCAGCAGCGGCATTAGCTGTAGCAAAAGTAGCAGTTGTAGTAGTAGTAGCAATAGCAGCTCTAGTAGTAGTTGTAGTTATAATACAAGTAGGAGTTATGGTGGTAGCAGTACTTGTAGTAGCAATAATAGTCCTAGGAATAGTAGCAGCAGTAGTAGTAGTAGCAGAAGGAGTGATAGTAGCTGCAATAGGATTGGGAGTAGCAGTAGTAGTAGTAGTAGAAGTTATAGCAGTAGCAACAGCAACAGTAGTAGTAGTAGTAGTAGTAGTAGTAGTAGCAGCAACAACAACAACAATAGTAGTAGAAGTTATATTAGTAGCAACAGCAACAGTAGTAGTAGTAGTAGCAGCAGCAGCAGCAATTGTAGTAGTAGCTGCAATAATAGCATCAGTAGCAGTACTTGTGGTACTAGTAGTAGTAGTAGTAGGAGGAGTAGTAGTAGTAGTAGTAGTAAAAGTAGTAGTAGAAGTAGTAGTAGCAGTAGTAGTAGTAGAAGTAGTAGTAGCAGTAGTAATAGTAGTAGTAGTAGTATTTTTAATTGTTGTAGTAGTAGTGGTAGCACTACCAATTGTTGTAGTAGTAGTCATAGTAGTAGTAGTAGCAACAACAACAACAGTATTAGTAGTAGTAGTAGTAGTAGTAGTAGTAGTAGTAGTAGGAATGTTAGGAGTGGTACTAATAGTAGGAGTAGTAGTAGTAGTAATAGTAGTGGTAGTAGTTGGAGTAGTAGTTGGAGTATTAGGATTAATAATAATAGTAGTAGTAGCAGTACGAGCAGTTGTAGTAGAACCAGTTGGAGTAGGAGTTGGAGTAGGAGTTGCAGTAACGGAAGTAGTAGCAGCAGTAGTTGTGATAGTGCCAAAGTTGTTGTAGCAGTAGTTGTAGTAGTTGGACTGATTATACTAGTAGTAGTGGTATTGGTAGTAGTTGTTGTAACAAAAGTTGTAGTAGTAGTAGCATCACTGGTAATAGTATTAGTAGTAGTTGAGTTGCAGGAGTAGTAGTAGTTATAGTAGTAGTAGTAGTAGTTGTTGTTGTAGTAGTAGCAGTAGTAGTAGAAGTATGAGAATTAGGAGTTAATAGTAATTGTAGTACTAGTAGTAGTCGAAGTTGTTGTAGTTGTTGGATTAGGAGTAGGAGTTGGAGGTGTAGTAGTAGTATACGTAGTACCAGTAGTAGTAGCAGTAGCCATAGTAATAGTAGTAGTAGAGGTTGTTGTAATAGTAGTAGTAGTAGTAGTAGTATTAGTTGTTGGAGTGGTAGCAGAAATAGTAGTAGAAGTAGTAGTAGTAATAATAGTAGCAATTGTAGTAGTAACAGTAGTAGTAGTATTAGTAGTAGTGGTAGAAGAAGAAGTAGTAGAAGTAGTGGTAGTAGTAATAGTAGCAATAGTAGTAGTAGCAAAAATTGTTACAGTAGTAGTTACTGTAGTAGTAGTAGTAGAAGTTGTATTAGTAGTTGTAATAGTGGCAGGAGAAGTAGTAGAAGTAAGAGTAGCAGCAAAAGTAGTAGTAGTAGTAATAGTAATAGTACTTGTTGTTGTTGTTGTAGATGTAGTGGCTGGAGTAGGAGTAGTTGTAGTTGTAGTAGTTATTGTTGTAGCATTAGTAGTTGTAGTAGTAGTTGTTGTAGCATTAGTAGTAGTAGTAGTAGTAGTAGAAGAAGTAGCAGCAGCAACAGTAGTAGTAAAGTAGTAGGAATAGTGTTAGCAGTAGGAGTAGTAATTGTAGTAGTAGGTGTTATATTGTAGTGGTTGTAGTAGGTGTAATCGTAGGAGGAGTAGTAGTATAAGTTGTAATAGTAGGAGTTGGAGTTGTACTATTACTAGTACTTTTGTAGTTGTAGTAGTAATAGTTGTAATAGTAGTTGTGGTAGTAGTTGTTGTAGCAGTATTTGTAGCATTAGTGGTAGTAGTAGTACCTGTAATAGCACTAGTAGTAGTTATTGTAGTAGTAGCAGTAGTACCAGTAGTAGCAATAGCAGTATTAGTAGTAGTAGTATTAGTAGTAATAATAGTAGTAGTTGTGGTAGTAGTATAAGAAGTAGCAATAGGAGTAGAAATAGTTGTAGTAGTATTTGGAATAGTAATAGCAGAAGTTGTAATGGTACTTGTAGTAGTTGGATTAGTAGTAGTAGTTGTTGTTGTAGTATTAGGAGTCAGAATAGGAGTAGTCGTAGATGTTGTAGTAGTAATAGTAGTAGAAGTAGTATTAGCATTAGGAGTAGTAACTGTAGTAGCAGTACTTGTAGTAGTAATACTAGTAGTTGTTATTATAGTGGTAGTAGTAGGAGCAGGAGTTGGAGTAGTAATAACATAATAGTTGTAGTAGTAGTAGCAATAGTAGTTGTTGTTGTAGTAGAAGTAGCAGTAGTGTTTGTACCTGTACTAGTAGTATTAGTACTCGCATTGGTAGTAGATGTGGTAGCCGAAGTAGTACTACTGGTAGTAGTAGTAGTACTATTAGAAGTAACAGCAGCAGCAGCAGTAATAGTAGTAGTAATAGTATTGTAGTAGTAGTAGTGTAGTAGTCGTAGTAGTACTAGTAGTAGTTGTTATTGTAGTATAGTAGTAGTAGCATTAGCAATAGCAGTAATAGTAGTCATCATAGTAGTAGTAGTAGTCATACTAGTAGTACCTGTAGAAGTGGTAGTAATGACACTAGTAACATAAGTAGTGATAGAAGTAGTAGATGTTGTGGTCGTAATTATAATGGTTGTACAACCAGCTGCAACAACAGTAGTTGTAGCAGTAGTAGCATCAACAACAACAACAATAGTAGTAGCTACAATAGTAGTTGTAGTAGCAGTAGTAGTGGCACTAGAAGTAGTAGTTGTAGAGTGGCAGTAGTTGCAGTTGTAGATGCAGTAATAGTAGTTGTTGTTCTAGTAGTAGTAGTAGTAGTAGTAGTGGTGGTGGTGGTGGTGGTGGTGGTGGTGTAGTATAGTTGTAATAGCAGCAGCAATAGTAGCAGTAGTAGTGGCAGTAGTAGTAGTAGTAACAGTAGTAGTACCAGAAGTAGTAGTAGTCGCAGGCGTAGTACCCGTAGTAATAGTAGTGGTAGTAGTAGCAGCAGCAATAGTAGTTGTCGCAATAGCAGCAGCAGCAGCAGCAGTAGTAGCAGAAGTTGCAGTAGCAGCTGCAGTAATAGTTGTAGAAGTGGGGGGAGTAGTATTAGTAGTAGTGGTAGTAGTGGCGGGAGTAGCAGTTGCAATAGTAGTAGTAGCGGCGGCATTAGCTGTAGCAAAAGTAGCAGTTGTAGTAGTAGTAGCGACAACAGCTCTAGTACGAGTTGTAGTTATAATACGAGGAGGAGTTATGGTGGTAGTAGTACTTGTAGTAGTAATAATAGCCCTAGGAATAGTAGCTACAGTAGCAATAGTAGCAGAAGGAGTAATAGTAGCTGCAATAGGATTGGTGGTGGCAGTAGTAGTAGAAGTAGTAGTAGTAGTACCAGTACTTCTAGAAGTTGTAGGAGTTGTAGTGGTAGCAGTTGTAGTTGAAGTAGTATGTTGAGTAATAGCTATAGTAGCAGAAGAGCAACAGGCATAGGAGTTGTAGTAGAAGTAGTAGCAGAAGCAGTAGTAGCAATGGTGGTAGTAGTAGTAGTAGTAGCAGCAGCAGTAGTAGTAGTAGTAGTAGTAGTAGTAGTAGTAGTAGTAGTAGTAGTAGTAGTAGTTGCCACTATAGTAGTTGTAGTAGAAGTAGTTGTAGTAGTATTAATAGGAGTAGTATTTGTGTAGTAGTAATTATAGTAGTAGTAGTAGTAGTAGTTGTTGTTGTTGTTGTTGCCACTATAGTAGTTCTAGTAGAAGTAGCTGTAGCAGTAGTAATAGGAGTAGTAGTTGTGCAGTAGTAATTATAGTAGTAGTAGTAGTAGCAGTAGTAGTAGTAGTAGTGTTAGTAGTAGTTGTTATACTAATAGTAGAAGTACTAGAAGTAGTGGAAGCTGTAGTAGTAGTAGAAGTAGTAGCAATAGTTGTAGCAGTAGCAGCAGCAGCAGCAGTAGTAGTAGTAATAGAAGTAGTAGTAGTTGTTGTAGAAGTTGTAGCAGTAGCAACAGCAACAGTAGTAGTAGTAGTAGTAGCAGCAGCAGTAGGATCCGCTACAGCAGTAACAATAGTAGTAGCTACAATAGTAGTATCAGTAGCAGTACTTGTAGTACTAGTAGTAGTACTAGTAGACTAGCAGTAGTAGTAGTAGTAGAAGGAGTAGTAGTAGTAGTAGTAAGAGTAGTAGAAGTAGTAGTAGCAGCAATAACAGTAGTAGTAGTAGTAGTAGTAGTAGTAGTAATAGCAGCAGTAGTAGTGGTAGAAATAACAATTATTGTTGTTGTTGTAGTAGTAGTAGTAGTAGTAGTAGTAGGAATGTTAGGAGTGGTAGTAGTACTAATAGTACTAGTTGTAGTAATAATGGTTGTAGTAGTTGGAGTAGTAGTTGAAGTATTAGGATTAATAATAGTAGTAGTAGTAGCAGTACGAGCAGTCGTAGTAGAAACAGTTGGAGAAGGAGTTGGAGTTGCAGTAACAAAAGTAGTAGCAGCAGTAGTTGTAATAGTGCCAAAGTTGTTGTAGTAGTTTTTATAGTAGTTGGACTGATAGTACTTGTAGTAGTAGTATTGGTAGCAGTTGTTGTAACCGAAGTGGTAGTAGTAGCATCACTAGTAATAGTATTCGAAGTAGTAGAGTTGCAGGAGTAGTAGTACTTGTAGTAGTTGTTGTTGTTGTAGTAGTAGTAGTAGCAATAGTAACATTTTTAGCAGTAGTAGTAGAAGTACGAGAATTAGGAGTTAATAGTAATTGTAGTGCTAGTAGTAGTTGAATTTGTTGTAGTTGTAGGAGTAGGAGTAGGAGTTGGAGAAGGTGTAGTAGTAGTATACGGAGTACCAGTAGTAGTAGTAGCAGTAGTCGTAGTAGTAGTAGTAGTAGTAGTTGTTGTAATAGTAGTAGTGGTAGTAGTATTAGTTGTTGTAGTAGTAGTAGAAATAGTAGCAAACTAGTAGTAGTAGTAGTAATAGTAGCAATTGTAGTAGTAACAGTAGTAGTAGTGTTAGTAGTAGTGGTAGCAGAAGAAATAGTAGAAGTAGTGGTGTAGTAAAAGTAGCAATAGTAGTAGTAGCAGAAATTGTTACAGTAGTAGTTACTGTAGTAGTATTAGTAGAAATTGTATTAGTAGTTGTAATAGTAGTAGGAGAAGTAATAGAAGTAGGAGTAGCAGCAAAAGAAGTAGTAGTAGTAGTAATAGTACTTGTTGTTGTTGTTGTGGTTGTAGTGGTTGGAGTAGGAGTAGTTGTAGTTGTAGTAGTAGCATTAGTAGTAGTAGTACAAGAAGAAGTAGCAACAATAATAGTAGTAGTAAAGTAGTAGGAGTAGTATTAGCAGTAGGAGTAGTAATAGTAGTAGTAGTAATTGTAGTAGTAGTTGTTGTAATTGTAGTGGTTCTAGTAGGTGTAATCGTAGGAGTAGTAGTAGTAGTATAAGTTGTAATAGTAGGAGTTGGAGTTGTAATAGTACTAGTACTTGTTGTAGTTGTAGCTGTAATAGTTGTAATAGTAATTGTGGTAATAGTTGTAGTAGTATTTGTAGCATGAGTGGTACTAGTAGTAGCAATAATAGCACTAGTAGTAGTTGTAGTAGTATTAGTTGTGGTAGTAGTAGTAGTACCAGTAGCAGCAATAGCAGCAGCAGTAGTAGTAGTATTAGTAGTAATAATAGTAGTAGTGCTGGCAATAGTAGAAGAAGTAGCAATAGGAGTAGAAAAAGTAGTATTAGTATTTGCAGTAGTGATAGCAGAAGTTGTAATGGTACTTGTAGTAGTAGGAGTAGTAGTAGGATTGGTCTTAGTTGTTGTTGTTGTAGTAGTAGAAGTCAGAGTAATAGTAGTCGTAGATGTAGTAGTAGTAATAGTAGTAGAAGTAGTATTAGTATAGGAGTAATAACTGTAGTAGTAGTACTTGTAGTAGTAATAGTAGTAGTTGTTATTATAGTGGTAGTAGTAGAAGTAGTAGTAGGAGTAGTAATAGCATAGTAGTTGTAGTAGTAGGTGTTGGAGTAGTTGTAGCAATAGTAGTTGTTGTTGTAGCAGAAGTAGTAGTAGTGTTTGTACCAGTACTAGTAGTATTAGTACTCGCAGTGCTAGTAGATGTGGTAGCCGAAGTAGTACTAGTAGTAGTAGTAGTAATAGTAAAAGTAGCAGCAGCAGCAGCAGCAGCAGTAGTAGTAGTAATAGTAGTAATAGTAGTAGTAGTAATACTAGTAGTAGTAGTAGTGTAGCAATCGTAGTAGTTGTTGTTGTTGTTATCGTAGTATAGTAGTAGTAGCACTAGCAGTAGCAGTAATAGTAGTAGTTGTAGTAGTAGTAGCAGTCATACTAGTAGTAGTTGTAGAAGTGGTAGTAATAACACTAGTAACATAAGTAGTGGTAGTAGTAGTAGATGTTGTGGTCTTAATTATAATGGTTGTACAAGCAGCTGCAACAACAGTAGTCATAGCAGTAATAGCAGCAACAGTAGTATCATCATCATCAACAACAATAGTAGTATCTGTAATAGTAGTTGCAGTAGTAGTAGTAGTGGCACTAGAAGTAGTAATTGTAGAGTGGCAGTAGTTGCATTTGTAGATGCGGTAATAGTAGTTGTTGTTCTAGTAGTAGTAGTCGTAGTAGTAGTAGTAGTAGTAGTAGTAGTAGTAGTAGTAGTAGTAGTAGTAGTAGTAGTAGTAGTAGTAGTAGTAGTAGTAGTAGTAGTATAGTAGTATAGTAGTAATAATAGTTGTAGTAGTAGTAGCAGTAGCAATTATAATAGTAGTGTTTGTAGTTGGACAAGTAGTAGAGTAGCAGTAGTAGCAGTTGTAGTAGTAGCATTTGTAGTGGTAGTGTTAGTACTAGTACTAGTAGTATTAGTACTAGCCGAATTAGTAGGTGTGATAGCCGAAGTAGTACTAGTAGTGATTGTAGTAGTAAATGTAAAAGCAACTGTAGTAGTAGAAGTAGTAGTAGGAGTAGTAGGAGGAGGAATAGTAGTAATGTAGTAGTCGTAGCAGCAGAAGTAGCTTTAATAGCAGTAGTAGTAGAAATATTAGAAGCGGTAGTAGTTGTTGTAGAAGTAGTAGTAGTAGTAGTAGTAGTAGTAGTATAATAGTAGTAGTGGTGGTGATGGCGGTGACGGTGGTGGCGGTAGTAGTAGTAGTAGAAGTAGTAGGAATAGTCATAGTAATAGTAGTAGCAGTAGTAGTAGAAGTAGTCATAGTTGTAATATTTTTACCAACAACAACAACAACAGTTGTTGTAGTAGTAGCAGCGTATCCACAATAGTAGTAGCAGCAATAGTAGTTGCAGTAGTGGTAGTAGTAGCACTAGAAGTAGTAGTTGTAGATGTGGTAGTAATAGTTGCAGCAATAGCAGCAGCAGTAGCAGCAGTAGTAGTAGTAGTAGAGGCAGTAGGAGTTGGAGTTGTAGTAGTAGTAATAATAGAGTTAGTAGTAGCAGTGGTAGTAGTGGTCGTGGTAGTAGTAGGAGTAGGAGTAGTAGTTTGAGTTGTAGTTGCAGTAGTAGGAGTAGGTGTAGTAGTTGTAGTTGCAGGAGTAAGAGTAGGTGTGGTTGTAGTTGTAGTAGTTGTTGTAGTAGTGCCAATAGTAGTATTAGTAATAGTAGTAGTAGCAGTAGTAGTAGTAGTAGTTGTTGTTGTTGTTGTTGTAGTAGTAGTAGTAGTAGTTGTTGTTGTACTAGTAGTGGTAGTAGTAATAGTTGTAGTAGTCGTCCTAGTAGTGGTAGGAGTATCAAGAGTAGTAGTAGTAGTAAAAGTCATAGTAGCAGTAATAGTAGTTGTAGTAGTAGTAGAGGTAGTTGTAGTAGTAGTAGGAGTATTGGGATTAACAATAGTAGTAGTAATTGTTGTAGCGGTAGTGATAGTAGCAGTAGTAGTAGTAGTATAAGTAGTAGGAGTATGAGTTGGGGTGGGAGTAATAGTATTAGTAGTAGCAGCAGCAGTACTAGTAGTTGTAGTAGTTGGGTTGATAGTACTAATAGTAGTTGTTGTTATTGTAGTACTAGTAGAAATAGTGTTGCTAGTAGTAGTTGTAGCGGAATTGGTAGTAGTTATAGTAGTAGGAGTAGTAGTAGTTGTTGTTGTTGTTATAGTAATAGTTGTAGTAGTAGTAGTAGAAGTAGGAGTATTCCGTATTAGTAGTAATTGTAGTGGTAGTTGTTGTAGTAATTGCTGAGTAGTAGGAGTAGGAGTTGAAGTTGGAGTAGGAGTAGTAGTAGTAGTAGTAGTAATAGTAGTAGCAGCAGCAGTAGTAGTAGCAGTAGTGGAAGAAGTAGTTGCAATAGTATTAGTAGTAGTAGTAGTAGTAGTGGTAGTAGCAGTAGTTGTAGTAGTTGTACTTGGAGTAGTACTTGAAGTAGTTGTAGTAGTTGTTGTTGTTGTAGTAATAGAAGTAATAGGATTAGTAGTAGCATTAGTAGTTGAAGTAGTGGAACTTCTAATAGTTGGAGTAGTAGTAGTAGTAGGAGTAGCAGCACTAGTAGTAGTAGTAGAAATAGTAGTAGCAGTAGTAATAGTAGGAGTAATAGGTGAGTAGTTGTTGTTTTTATACTAATGGTTGTTGTACTATTAGTAGTAGTAGTAGTGGTAGTAGTAGGAGAAGTAGTAGTAGCAGAAGTCGTAGGAGTAGTAGTTGTTGTTGTTCTTGTAATTGAAGTTGGAGTAGTAGTAGTTGTAGATGTTGTTGTTGTAGTAGTAGTTGTTGTTGTGGCAGTTGTAGTAGTAGTAGTAATAGTAGAAGTAGTAGTTGTTGTTGTTGCAGAAGTAGTAGTCGTAGTGTTGGTACTAGTCCTTGTAATATTAGCACTAGTAGTCATAGTTGATGTTGTAGCGGAAGTAGTACTAGTGGTAGTAGTAGTAGTAGTAGCCGCATTAACAGTAGTAGAAGTTCTAGTAGTTGTGGTGGTGGGGTAGTAGTAGTAGCAGTTGTGTATTAGTAGTAGTAGTTGTTGTGTATTAGTAGTAGTAGAACTAGCAGCAGCAGCAGCAGCAACAGTAGTAGTAGAAGTAGTAGTAGTAGTACTAATAGTAGCAGCAGAAGTAGTAGTAGTAGTAGTAGTAGTAACAACAATAGTAGTAGTCGCAACAACAACAATAGTAGTAGCTGTAGCAGTAGCAGTAGTAGTACTAGAAGTTGTAGATATTGAGTAGCTGTAGTAGCTCTAGCAGAAGTAGTAGTAGTAGAAGGAGTTGTAGTAGTTGTTGTTGTTGTCGTAGTAGTAGTAGTAGTAAGAGTAGGAGTAGGAGTAATACTAGTAATAGTATAGGTAGTCGTAGTAGTAGTAGTAGGATTAGGAATAGGAGTATTAGTAGTAGTAGTAGGATTTGGAGCAGGAATAGTAGTAGTAGTAGTAGGAGTAGGAGTTGTAGTAGTAGCAGTATGAGTAGTAGTGGCAGTTGCAGTAGCAGTAGTAGTAGGAGTAGTAGCAGTAGGAGTACTAGGAGTATTAGGAGTAGTAGTTGTAGCGGTAGTAGTAGTAATAGTAGGAGGAGTAGTAGTAGTAGTAGTAGTAGTTGGCGTTGGAGTAGTAGTTGGCTTAGTAGTAACAATAGTAAGAGTTATTGTAGTAGTGGTAGTAGCAGGAGTAGGACGAGGTGTAGTTGTCATAGTGGTAGTTGTAGTAGTAATAGTAGTTGTAGTAGTAGTAGAAGTAGTAGTAGGGGGAGGAGGAGAGGCAGTAGTAGTAGTAGGAGGAGGAGAGGCAGTGGTAGTAGTGGGAGTTGGCGTAGGAGTTGTAGTAGGAGTCATAATAGCTGGAGTACTAGTAGCAATAGTTGTAGCAGGATTAGTAGTAGTAGTAATACTAGTAGTAACAGTTGTAGTTGTTATAGTAGTAGTAGTTGTTGTTGTAGTTGTAGTAGTACTAGTAGTAGTAGTACGAGTAGGTGTAGTAGTAGTCAGAGTAGGAATAAGAGTAGCAGTAGGAATTGGAGTAGTAGTATTAGTAGTAGTCGTAGCAGCAGTAGAAGTACTAGTAGTAGCAATTGTACTATTAGTATTAGTAGCAATAGTTGTACTTGAAGATGGAGTAGTAGTTGTAGCAGTTGTACTCGTTGTAGAATTAGTAGTAGTTGTTCTACTAGTTGTAGTATTATTAGTAGTAGTAGGAGTAGTAGTAGCAGCAATAGCAGTAGTAGTAGTTTTACTACTAGTAATAGTTGTAGTAGTAGTCGTAGTAATTTTACTCGTAGTATTAGTGGTAGTAGTAGTGAGAGTAGGAGTAGTAGTATTACTTGTAGTAGTAGTAGTAGTACTAATAGTGGGAGTAGTAGTCGCAGTCGTTGGAGGTTAGTATTGTAGTTGTAGTAGTAGTGGTAGTAAGGGTAGCACTAGTACTAGGAGTAGTAATAGCAGCAGCAGTAGCAGTAGTAGAAGTTGTTGTTGTTGTAATAGTAGTTGTAATAGTAGTTGTAGCAGTAATAGTAGTAGTTGTTGTAGAAGTTGTAGGTGTAGTAATGGGAGTAGCAGTAGCAGTACTAGTTATAGTAATAGTAATAATAGCAGTATTAGTAGTAGAAGCAGTAGAAGTAATTGTTGTAGTAATAATAGTTTAGTAGTTGTAATAGTAGTAGTAGTAGTTTTAGTTGTAGTAGTAGTTTTACGACTACAACTACTGCTACAGCTTCGACTACAACTACTACTACTACCACAACTACTATTACAACAACAACAACTACTATTACTTCTAATACAACTACGACTAATACTATGGCGATTGTTACTACTACTCCTCCTACAACTACCATTACTACTAGTAGTAGTAGGAGTAGTAGTAGTAGCTTTACTGCTACTACTAATGTTGTAATTGCGAATACTACAACTTCTACTTCAATACTACTACGACCACTACTACGGCTACCGCTACTAGTACTATGTCTCTTACTACTTCCACTACTTCTTCTAACTACTACTGCTACTACTAATACTACTACTGTGACTACCTCTTCTACTACTGCTATTGCTACTACCACTACTACTATACTACACGGCTACTTTGACTACTATTACTAATTTTACTACTACTATTAGTGCTGCTAGTACTACTACTACTAAACTACTACAGCTACTGCTACTACTACTACTACTTATTCTACTACTACCATTACAACTTCTCCTACTGCTAATTTTACAAATACAACTACTTCTACTATTACTACCACTACTGTTAATGCTTCTACTACTATTACTGCTACTACCAATACAATTATTACTGCTACTACTATTATTACTACACTTAAAATTATTAGTACTACTGCTACTACTGCTACTAATACTGCTATTGTTGCTACCACAGCTTTTTCTGTTTCTACAGCCACTATTGCTACTACTACTACTACTACAACTACTATTACTCCTACTACCACTACTACTACTGCAGCTACTACTAGGACTACTACTATTACTACTAATAAGATTACTACTATTATTACTACTAATGCTACTATGATTACATCTGTTGTTGATGCTACTACTACTACTGCTACTGCTGCTACTACTAACAATACAACTATAACAACAACAACTACTACTTCTAATACTCCTGCTACTACTACCACTACTACAAGTACAACTACTATTTTTGCTACTACTGCTACTATTGCTACTACCACCACTACTACTCCAACTACTACTATTGCTACTACTACTGTTACTACTATTAGTATTGCTTCTAGTACTACTAGTACTACTACCACTACTTCTGCTCCTTCTACAACTACTTCAACCACTACTACTAGTATTACTGCAAATCTTACTACTAATAGTGCTACTACTGCTACTGCTGCTGTTGCTAACAATAATACTACTACTACTACTACTACTATTCCTACTAGCACAACTACTACAACAACAATTCACACCCCCAACCCCCACTACTACTCTTACTACTATTCCTACTACAACTCTTACTCCTACTCCTACTACTCCTTCTACTACTACTACTCCTTCTACTACTATTACTACTATTACAACAACTGCTACTAATAATATAATAATACTACTAATACTACTAGTAGTAGTACAACTACTACTACTCCTACAACTACTACGACAACAACGACAACTACTACTGTTACTAATGCTCCAATTACTACTACTCCTCCTCCTGCTCCTCCTCCTCCTCCTCCTCCTCCTCCTCCTCCTACTACTACTACTACTACTACTACTACTACTACTACTACTACTACTACTACTACTACTACTACTACCACAACTATCGTTACTAATACAACAACTTCTACTACTCTTATTATTGCTCCTACTATTACTACTACAATAACAGCTAATACTACTACTACTGCTACTATTACTACTACTGCTACTACTCCTACAACGCCTGCTACTGCTGTTACTATGATTTCTATTGCTACTACTACTACTTTTGCTTCTGCTGCTACTACAACTATTACTAGCACTACTACTGCTTCTACTAGTACTTCTACTACTGCTACTATTGCTATTACTCCAAGTACTACTATGACTACTGCTACTACTACGCTACTACTATTACAACTAATAATACTACGACTACTACTACTACTAATATTACTACTACTACAAGTACTAGTAGTACTACTACTGCTTCTGCTATTGCTAGTACTGCTACTACTACTGCAACTACTGCTATTATTACAACTACTACAAGTACTACTATAACTACTACTGCTACTACTCCTGCTACTACTATTACTACTTCTACTAGTATTGCTACTACTACTGCTGCTGCTGCTACTACTACTACTACTACTACTACTACTAGCACTATTACAACTACTACTATTACTATTACTACTATTATTGCTGGTATTGCTACTACTGCTACGACTGCTACTCCAACGGCTGCTACTGCTATCACTACTATGATTGTAGCTACTACTATTACTACTACTAATATTACAATAACAACAACTACTACTATTACTACTATTCCAACTACTACTATCACTACAACAGCTATTAATTGTGCTACTTCTATAACAACTTCTATTACTACCACTACTACTACGAGTACTACTACTTGCCTACAACTACAACAACCACAACTATTGTTGTTGTTGCTGCTACTACTACAACTGCTACTACTGCTACTACAACTACTACAACAACTACTGCTTCTGGTGCTACAGCTACTACTACTGCTACGGCTACTCCCACTACTTCTCATACTACTACTGCTACTGCTACTACTGCTGCTGCTACTACTAATACTACTACAACTACTATTACCAGAACTACTTGGACTACAACAACAGCAACTACTACTACTACTGCAACTACAGCGAGTATAGCTACTTCAACTACTACTACTACTGCCACAATAACAACTACAACTACTGCTTCAACTACTACTATTACTACTACTTCTACTACTATTACTACTACTTCTACTACTACTACTACAATAACTACTACTACTAATACAACTACTCCTGCTACTACGGCTGTAACTGTGACTTCTACCCCTACTGCTACCACCACTACCACCACCACTACTACTACTACTACTACTACTACTACTACAAATACTACTTTTACTACTACTGCTACTTATAGTACTACTTCTACGACTACTTCTACAACAATAACAACATCTACTACAACTACTTCTCCTATAACTACAACAAGTACTACTACTGCTACAACTACAACTACTACTACTACTACTACTACTACTGCTAGTAGTGCTACAACTACTGCAACTGCTAGCACTACTACAACTGCTACTACTACTACTAATAATAATAATACTGCTACTACTACTACTACTACTACAACTGCTGTTGCTGCTATTGCTGCTGCTGCTACCTCTACTGCTACGTCCACTACTACCATAATTACTACTACTGGTACTACTGGTACTACTATTACTACTACTACCATTACTACTACTACTACGGAAGCTATTGCTAATCCAAGTACTTCCCATACAACTACTACTACTAATGATACTACTGCTACTACCACTACTGCTGCTACTGCTGCTACTACTACTAATACTACTAGTACCACTACTACTACTGCTACTACTACGAGTACTACTACTACACCTCCTCCTCCTTTGACTACTACTACTACTACTACGGCTATTGCAACTGCAACTAGTACTACTACTACAACTACTACTACTATTGCCACTGCTACTACTGCTGTTATTGCTTCATGTACTACTACTACTACTTCTACTACTACAACTACAAGAACTACTACTACTACTACTACTGCTCTAGCTGCTATGGCTGCTACTACGACTTCTACGACTACTGCTACCGCTACTACTACTACTACTACTACTACTACTACTACTACTACTACTTCTACAACTACTACTATTACTACTACTGCTACTAATAGTACTACTTCTACGACCATTTCTACTGCAAGAACAACAACAACTACTGCTACTTCTCCTACAACTACAACAACAACTACTACGGCTATTACTACTACTACTACTACTATTGCTAGTGCTACTAGTGCTACAACTACTACTCCTGTTAGCACTACTACTACAACAACAACAACTGCTACTATTACTGCTACCACAAGAACAATTACTACTACTGCTTCTAGACTATTACCTCTATCACCCCTACTACTGCTATTGCAACTACTGCTACTATGGCTATGACTACTACTTGTACAACTACTACTACTACTGCTACAACTACTACCACTACCACTAGTCCTACGGCTACTATAGCTACAACTGGTACTTTTCGTACTACTACTACTACTACTAGTACCGCAACTACACCCACTATTGCTGCTACTACTACTACAACTTCTGCTACAATAACTATTCCTACAAATACTTCTGCTAGTACTATTACTGTTGCTGTTGCTGCTACTACTACTACAATTACTACTGCTGCTGCTACTACAATTACTGCTACTACCACTGCTAGGACTGTTGCTGTGAGTACCACTATGGCTACGAGTGCTGCTGCTACTTCTACTATAACTACAACTGCTACTGCTACTACTACTACTACTACTACTACAACAACAACTACTACTAATACTACTACTACTACTACAACTACTAATACTAATACTACTACTATAGTTACTACTGCAACTGTTACTTCTACTACTACTACTGCTGCTGCTGCTGCTACTTCTGCTACTACTACTACTACTACAGCAAATGCTACTGTTATTACTACTACTACTGCAAATGCTACTACAACTACTTCTACTACTACTGCTTCTACTGTTACTACTAACTACTACCAATACATCTACAACTGCTACTATTACTACTATAGCAGCTGCTACTACCACTACTACTACAATGGCTACTACTACCGGTGCAACTTCTACTACTACTACTACTTCTACTATTGCTACTACTTCTACTACTGCCGCTAGTACTACTACTACTATTATTGCCACAATTACTACTATTTCTAATACTACAGTTATTGCTAGAACTACCACTTCTCATACTACTACTAGTATTGCTACTACTACTACTTCTACTACTACTGCTACTACTATTGCAGCTACTGTTACTATTACTACTACAACAACTACTACTACTACGTCAACTACTAGTTCTATTACAACATCATATACTACTACTACTACAACTACTGCTACTCTTGCTAATACTACTACTACTACTGCTACTACAACCACTCCTACTACTACAAGTACTGCTACTTCTACGAGTACTACTACTACTACTACTACTATTGCTACTACTACCGCTACTACTACTACTCCAACTATTAGTACTACTACTACTTCTACTACTAGTACTACTGCAACTACTATAACTGTTACAGCTACTACAAGTACTACAACTACTACTGCTACAACTTTTGCTACTACTATAGCTACTAGTACTACTATTGCTACTACCACTGCTACTACACCTACTAGTTCCCCCACTACTACTGCTACTACTACTACTGTTAATACTACAAGTATTGCTGTCATTACTACTAGTACTATTGCTACTACTACACCTACTAGTTCGCCAACTACTACTACTTCTACTACTACTAGTTCTAGCACTGCTACAAATACTACTAATGCTAGTACTAGTACTAGTACTACTACTGTTGCTAATACTAATAATAATACTATTATTACCACTAGAACTCCCCCAACTACAACTACAATTCCAACCCCTACCACCACTACTACTCCTATGACTACCCCTACTACAACTCCTTAACCTACTACTACTAGTACTACTGCTACTACTACTACTACTACATCTCCTATAGCTACTACTACTGCTACTTCAACAACAACAACAACTACTACTACCAATGCTACTACTTCTACTATAACTACTATTGCTAAAACTACTAGTAGTAGTAGTAGTAGTAGTAGTAGCAGTAGTACCACTACTAGTAGTAGTAGTAGCAGTAGTACCACTACTATTCCCACTACTATAACTACTACTGTTACTAACGCTTTGATTTCTACTACTACTACCACTAATAATACTACTACTATCACTGATACTACTACTACTGCTACAACAATAACTACTACTATTACTACTGCTCTTGCTAATACTCCTACCACTACTATTACTACTATTACTCCTACTACTCCTACTACGCCTACTACAGCTACCCCTACTACTCCTACTACTACTATGTTACTTTTACTACTGCTACAACTACTACTTTTACTTTTACTACTACTACTACTACTATTACTACTACTACTACTACTACTACTACTACTACTACTACTACTACTTTTACTACTAGGACTACTATTGTTGCTGATGCTTCTCCTACACCTGCCACTACTTCGGCTATGACTACTACAACTACTACTGTTGCTGTTGTTGTTGCTTATATGGTCACTACTACAACTCTTGCTGCTCTTACTACTACTGCTACTACTGCTATTATTGCTACTATGGCTGTTATTACCACTGCTACTATGCCTACAACCACAACTACTGCTACTATTACTTCTGCTATCACAACTACAGCTACTGCTACTGCTACTTCTACTACTACTGCAACCAGTGCTATAGCTACTATAACTACTCTACAACTATAACTACTGCAACCACTACTACTACGACCACAACAACCACAATAACTACTTCAAGAAGTATAGGAGCAACAACAAAGACTACCACTACACTACTACTACTCCCTAGTACTACCACTACTAATATTACTTCTCTTACTACTACTACTACTGTAACTGCTACTGCAGCTACTACTACATATTGTACTACTACTACTACAACTGCTCCTACTGTGACTACCACTACTGCTACCACAACTCTACTGCTACTAGCACAACTTCCTCTACCACAACAAATACTACTACTTCTAATGCTACTCTACTACTACAACTATTATTGCTACTGCTTCTACTACTGCAACAACCACTACTACAAGTACAACTACTGCTAATGCTACTACTACTCCTACTATAGCTACTACTACTACAACACCCGCTACTACTACTACTAATGCTACTAATACTATACCTACTACTATTCCTACTACAATTGCCGCTACTATTACTACTACTGATACTACTACAACTGCTACTATTGCTACAATAATTACTACTGCTATTGCTACTACTACTATTGCTACTATAACTGATGCTAGTCTAACTACAATTACTACTAATGCTACTACTACTATACCTACTAAGATTGATACTGCTATTGCTAGTGCTACTACCACTAATACTACTACTACTACTACTGATACTACTGCTACTGCTACTACTATTATTACTACTACTACTATTACTACTACTACTGCTGGTCCTCCTACTACTATGACTACTGTTACTACTACTACAAATACCATGACTACTACTACTTTGGCTATGACTACTACGACTGCTATAACTGTTACTACTACTATTTCCCCTCCTATACTACTACTACCACAACTATTACTGGTAATAGTACAGCTACTACTACTTCTACTGTGACAACTATGGTTGCTACTGCGACTACTTCTACTACTACAACAATAACAACTACTACTACTACTATGACATCTACTCCTACTATAGTTACTACTTCTGCTACAACTACTATTGCTACTATAACTACAACTATAGCTACAAGTACTACTTTTACTACTACACATACTATAATTACTACTACAACTACTTATACTGTCACTACTGCTACTATTCCTGCTACTACTACTGCTACTACTGCCACTACTACTTCTATTACTCTGCCAACTACAACTACTACTACTACAACAACTACTTCAATAGCTTCTACTAGTGTTATTGCTGCTACTACAACTAGTACAACTACTATTACTGCTTCAACTGCTACTGCTGCTACTACTACTTCTAGAACAATAAGAACAATAACTACTACTACTACAACTACTACTACTTCTATTACAACTACTACTAGTACTGCTACTTCTAGTACCACTACTTCTACTACTACCATGACTGCTAGCACCATCACAACTACTAATACTACTACTACTACTGCTACTATTGCTACTGCTATTACTACTACTACCTCTTCTTCTTCTTCTTGTACTAGTACTACTACTATAACTACTTCTACCGCTGTACTTCTCGTACTATAACAGTAATAACTACTATGAGTACTACTACTACTACTATTGCTGCTGCTGCTACTACCATCGCTACTATTGATACGACTGTGACTATTGTGATTACAACCACTACTACTTTTACTACTATTGTTGCAATAGCTACTACAACTACTACCAACACAAATAGTACAATAATGACTACTACAACTACTACTGCTACAGCTACTACTACTACTACTATGACTACTACTACTACTATAACTACTACTACTACTACAACTACTACAACCAGAACTACTACTACTACCATAACTACATCAACTACAACCACTAGGTGTTGGAGAGGGAATTGTAGTAGGAGTAGAAATCAAAGTAGTAGTAGTAGTAGCTATAATAATAGAAGTAGTAGGAGTAGGAGAAGTAGTAGTAGTAGTTGTTGCAGTACGAGTGGCAGCAGTTGTGGTAATAACAGTAGTAGTTGTGGTAGTAGTAGTATTAGTAATAGTGGTTATAGGAGTACTAGCTATAGTAGTAGTAGTAGTCGCTATTGTATTAGTAGAAGTCGCTATTGTATTAGTAGAAGTAGTAGCAGTAGCAATAGTAGTTTTAGTAGTGGTAATAGTAGTAGCAATAGTATTAGTAGTAATAGTGGTAGCAATAATAGCAACATTAGTAGGTGTAGCACTTGTACTAGCAGTAGAAGTAGTAGTAGTAGTAGAACGGGTATAAATAGTACTAGTAGTTATAGTAGAAGTAGTAGTAGTTGTAGTTGCAGCTGCAGTAGTAATAGTAGTAGAAGTAGAAGTAGTTGTTGTAGCAACAGCAACAGCAGCAGCAGTAGCAGTACTAGTAGTACTAGCAGTAGTACAAGTAGTAGTAGTAGTTCTAGTAGTAGTAGTAGCAATAATAGTAGTAGTAGTAGCAGTTGTAGTAGTGTAGTAGTTATAGCAGTAGTACAAGGAGTACTAGTGGTAGTAGTAGTAGTTGTTATTGTTGTCGTTGTTGTTGTAGTAGTAGTAGTAGTAGTAGTAGTAGTTGTAGTATTAGTAGCAGCAGCATAAGTGGTTATTGTAGCAGTAATGGCAGTAGCTAGAGAAATAGCAGTAGTAGAAGGAGGAGTAGCAATAGTAGTAGCTAGAGTAGTAGTGGTAGTAGTAGGGGTAGTAGTAGTACAAGTAACAGCTATGAAAGTAGTAGGAGTTGGAGTAGGAGTAGTAGTAGTGGAAGGGGTAGTCGTCACAGTTGGAGTTGGAGTAAGAGTGGTTGTAGCAGTAGAAATAGTTATAGTAGTACAATTGGGAATAGGAGTAGGAGTAGTAGTAGTATTAGAAGTTGTAGCAGTAGTATTTATTATTGTTATAGTAGTAGTAGTATTCATCGTAGTAGCTGTAGATGGGGTTGTTGTAGGAGTATTGGTTGTATCAGTTGTACTAGTAGTAGAAGTAGTAGAAATAGTAGTAGTAGTGGTGGTGGTGGTGGTGGTAGTAATAGGGTATTGATAGTAATAGTAGAAGCAGGAGTAGTAGTAGTAGTAGTAGTAGTAGTAGTGCTAGAAGTAGCAGTACTAGTCGTAGTAGTAGCAGTAGTAGTAGTTGAAGTAGCAATAGTAGCACTTATAGTAGTAGTAGTACAAGTAGTAGTAGCAATAAGAGGAGTAGTAGTAGTAGAAATAGGAGGAGTAGTAGTAGTAGTAGGAGTAGGAGTAGGAGTAGTAGTAGTAGGAAAAGGAGTAGTAATAGTAGCTATAGTGTAGTAGTGGTTGTAGTAGTTGTTATTATTGTAGAAGTGCCAGGAGTAGTTGTAGTAGTAGAATTAGTTGTAGTTGTTTTGTAGTAGTAGGAGTAGCAACAAGAGTAGCGGCAACAGCTACTACATAAGTGATAGTAGTAGTAGTAGTCATAGTACTAGTAGCGGCAGTAGCCATAGCAATCTTAGTAGCACCAGTGGAAGTAGTCATTGTCGTTTTACTAGTAGGAGTAGAAGCTGTAATAGAAGTCATAATAGTAGTGGTAGTAGTGGGAGTTGTTGTTATAGTAGTAGTTATAGCAGTAGTAATGTACTAGTAGTAATAGTTATGGTGGTAGTAGTAGTAGTATGAGTAGTAGTTGGAGTAGCAGTAGCAGTAGTAGAAGTAATTGTAGAAGCAGTAGTAGGAGTTGTAGCACTAGTAGTTATTGTTGTAGTAGTAGTAGAAGTAGCATTAGTGGTTGTAGTACTTGTAATAGTAGTAGCACTAGTAGTAGTAGTTGTAGCAATAGTAGCAGTAGGAGCTGTAGTTGTGATAGTACTAGTAGTAGGGATAGTTGCAGCAATTGTTGCAATTGTAGAAGTATTAGTAGTAGTGGTCGGAGTAGTAGTAGTAGTAGTAGTAGTAGTAGTGGTTGTAATTGTGGCAGTAGTAGTAGTAATAGCTGTAGTTGTTGTAGCACTTGTAGAAGTAATAATAATTATAGCAGTAATAGTAGTAGTGGTTGTAGTAGTCGTAGTAGTAGTACTAGTAGAAGCATTAGGAGAAGCAGCAGCAGTAGTAGTAGTAGGAGCACTAGAAGTAGCAGTAGTAGTAGTTGTTGTTGTTGTAGTAGTACTTGTGGTAGTGATAGGGGTAATGCTAGAAATAGTGGTAGTAGTAGTAATAGTAGAAGCAAAAGTCGTAGTAGTAGTAGAAGAGGTAGCAGTTATTGTTGTTGTCATAGTAGTAGTAGTAGTTGTTGTTGTTATTGTAGTTGTAGTAATAGTAGTAGTTATTGTAATTATAGTAGCAGTAGTAGAAGTAGCAATAGTAGTACTTGTGGTAGTAATAGTAGTAGTAGTACGAGTAATAGTAACAGATGGAGTAGTAGTAGCAGCAACAGCAATTGTAGTAGTAGTAGTAGAAGTAGCAATGGTAGTAGTAGTAGTCGCAGTGGTAGTAGTAGTCGCAGTGGTCGTAGTAGTAGTAGTAGTAGTAGTAGTAGCCGTAGTAGTAGTAGTAGTAGAAGGAGTAGTTGTACAAGTAGTAGTAAAAGTAGCAGTACGTGTAGCAGTAGTAGTAGTGGGAGTAGGTGTAGTGGTAGTCATAGTAGTAGTAGTAGTGGTAGCTGAAGTAGTAGTAGTAGTCAGAGTAGTTGTAGAAGTAGTTATAAAAGTTGTAGTACTTGTAGTAGTAGTAGTTGTAGTAGTAGTAGTAGTAGAAGTAATAGTACTCATAATAGTAGTAGTAGTTGTTGTTGTAGTAGCAATTATGGAAGTTGTAGCAGTAGCACTAGCAGTAGTATTAGTTGTAACTGTACTAGTAGTGGTGGTAATAGTAGCAACATTAGTAGTAGTTGTTGTTGTAGTAGTAGTAGTAGTAATAAGAGTAATAGTAGTTGTAGTAGAAGTAGTAATAGTAGTGTAGTAGTAGTAGTAGAAGTAGTAGGAGTGTTAGAAGTAGTTGTAGCAATAGCGGTAGTAGTAGTAGTATTTGTACTAGTAATAGCATTATTAGAAATTGTAGTTGTAGTAGTAATTAAAGTAGTTGTAGTAGCTGTAGTAGCAGCAACAACAGTAGTAGTAGTAGTTGTTGTAGTAGTAGTAATTGTAGCAGGAGCAGCAGTGGTAGTAGCAGTAGTAGTAGTAAGATTATTAGTAGTAATACTAGTAGTAGTAGTAGTAGTAGTAGCAGCAGCAGCAGCAGCAGTAGTAGTAATAGTAGTATTAGTAGAAGTAGTAGTATTAGTAATAGTAATACTAGTGGAAGTAGTAGTGGTGGTAGTAGTAGTAGTAGTAGCTGTAGCACAAGTAGAAGTAGTAGTGGTGATAGTAGTAGTAGTAGTATTAGTAGCTGTAGTTATCGTAATAGTAATCGCAATAGCAATAGTAGTAATAGGAGTAATAGTTGTAGTAGTAGTGGTAGATGTAGTAGGAGTGTTAGGAGCAATAATAGTTGTAGGTGTAGTTGTTATGGTAGTAGTGGTAGTACTAGTTGCAGTTGGAATAGTACTAATAGTAGTAGTAGTACTTGTTGTTGGTGTGCGAGTAGTAGCATTAGTGAAAATAACAGCAGTAGTTGTAGAAGGAGTAGTAGCAGTATTAGTAGTTGTAATAGCAGTAGTTGTAGCAGCAGTAGTAGTACTAGAAGTAGTAGTAGTAGTAGTAGCAATGGTAGTAGCAGTAGTTGCTGTAGTCATAGGAGTAATCATAGTAGTAATAGTAGTAGCAGTAGTAGTAGAGTCACTAGTAGTAGTTGTAGTAGTAGTAGTAGTTGTTGTTGTAGTAGTAATAGTAAGAGTAATAGTAGGAGTCGGTGTGGTAGTAGTCGGGTTAGTATTAGTAATAGTAACACCAGCAGCTGTGGTAGTGGTAATCGTAGTTCCAATAGTAGTAGTAGCAGCAGCAGCAGTAGCAGTAGTAGGACTACTAGTAGTAGTAGTATTAGTAGTAGTTGTACTCGAAGCAGTAGTAGTAGCAGTAGTAGTTGATGTTATTGTTGTTGTGGTAGTGGTAGTAGTTGCAAGTGTAGTGGTAGTTGTAGTAGTCATAGTAGTAATAGTGGTGGTAGTGGTAGCGGTAGTATTAGAAGTATAGTATTAGTAGTAGTAGTAGTAGTTGTTGTTGTTGTTGTTGTTGTTGTAGTAGTAGTAGTAGTAATAGTAATTCAAGCAGTAACAACATCAGCAGGAGCAACAGTAGTTTTATTATTAGTAGTAGCAGAGCAGTAGCAGTTGTGGTAGTAGAAGTAGTCATAGTAATAGTTGTAATAGTTGTTGGAGTAGCAGCAATAGTTGCTGCAAGAGAAGTAACAACAGTAGTAGTAGTAGTAGTAGTAGTAGTAAAAGAAGAAGAAATAGCAGTAATGGTAGAAGTAG
>RXID01021634.1:26651-91651 GCA_005019695.1 Trichopus zeylanicus subsp. travancoricus
GGAGTAGCAATAGCAGTAGCAGTAGTAGCAGTAGTAGCAGTACTAGCAACAGTAGAAGTAGTAGCAGTAATAGAAGTAGTAGTAGTTATAGTAGTAGTCGTTGTTGTTGTTGTAGTAGTAGTAGTAGTTGTGGTAATAGTAGGAGGAGTAGGAGTAAGAGTTGAAGTAGGAGTAGGAGTTGCAGTAGTAGGAGTTCGGGTAGTAGTAGGAGTTCGGGTAGTAGTAAAACTAGTGGTAAAAAAAAGTACCAGAAGTAGTAGGAGTAGGAGTAGGTATAATAGTAGTAGTAGCCATAGTAGTAGTAGTAGTAGTAGGAGTTGGAGTGGGAGTAGGAGTTGAAGTAGTAGTAGTAGTAGTAGGCGTTGGGGTAGTAGTAGTTGTAGAAAGAGTAGGCACAGTAAGACAAGTGGCAGCAGAAGTAGTAGTAGGAGTAGGAGTAGGTATCGTAGTAGTAGTAGTTGCAGTAGCCGTAGTAGTAGTAGTAGTTATAGCAAGAGTATGGGCAATAAGGGTTGTGGTTGTAGTAGTTGTAGTAGTAGGAGTAGGTGCAGTTGTTGTAGTATAAGTAGTAGTAGTACGAGTAACATTAGTAGTTGTAGTTGTAGTAGTGGTAATAGTAGTAGTTGTTGTTGTTGTAGTAGTTGTAGTAGTAGTAGTACTGGGAGTAGTTATTGTTGTAGTATTAGCAGTAGTTTTAGTTGTAGATGATGTTATTGCAGTAGTAGTAGTAGTTATAGTCATAGTTGCAGTAGCAGTAGCAGTAGTTGCAACAGGAGTAGTTGCAAAAGTGGTAGTAACAATAGTTGTAGTAGTTACTATAGTAGCAGTAATAGTAGTAGTAGTTGTTGTTGTTGTTCTACTAGTAGTGTTAGTAGTAGCAGCACTAATAGTAGTAATAATAGTAGTAAAAGCAGTAGTAATAGTAGTAGCAGCAGTAGCAGTAGTAGTGGTAGTATCCGTAGTACAACTAGTTATTGTCGCAGTAGCAGTAGTCATAGTAGTAGCAATAGTTGCAGTAGTAGTAGTAGTAATAGTAGTAGTTGTAGCAAGAGTAGGAGCTGTAAGAGTAGTGGTAGTAGTAGTTGTAATAGTAGGAGGAGTAGGAGTAGTTGTAGTAGTAGTAATCGTAGTAATAGTTGCTATAGTAGTAATACTAGTAGTAGTTGTAGTAGTAGTAGTAGTAGTAGTAGTGGTAGTAGTATAGTACTAGTAGTAGTAGCAGCAGCAGCAGCAGTAGCTGTAGTAGTAGTAGTGGTAATAGTAGTAGCTGTTGTTGTAGTATTAGTAGTAGTGGTGGTGGTGGTGGTAGTAGTTGTTATTCTAGCATTAGTAGTAGTAGTTGTAGCCACAGTTGCAGTAGTAGTAGTAGTAGCAAAAGCAACAGTAGCAATTGTTGTAGTAGTCGTTGTAGTAGTTGCAGCAATAATAGTAGTAGTAACAGTTGTAGTAGTAGTTGTTGTGAATGTAGTTATTGTCATACTAGTTGTGTTAGTAGTAACAGTGCTAGGAGAAGCAATAGTAGTAGTAAAAGTATTAGTAGTAGTAGCAACAACAAGAGCAGTAGTGACAGTAGTAGCAGCCTTACTAGTTGTAGTAGCAGTAGTAGCAGGAGCATCAATGACAGTAGTCGCAGTAGTAGCAGAAGTAGCAATAGTTGTAGTAGTAATAGTTATATTAGTAGTAGCAGTATTCATAGCAGCCGAAGTAGAAGTAGTAGTAGTAGCAGCAGTAGTGGTAGCTGGAGAAGCAGAGTAGCTGCAACAGAAGTCATAATAGGAGTTGGAGTCAGAGTAGGGGTTACAATGTTGTAGCAGTAGTAGGTGTTAGGGTAGTAGTAGTTGTAGCAAGAGTAGGAGCAGTAAGACTTGTGGTGGTAGTAGTAATAGTAGTAGGAGTAGGAGTACGTATCGTAGTAGTAGTAGTTGTTGTAGTAGTAGTAATAGTATTAGTAGTAGTTGTTGTTGTAGTAGTAGTGGTCATAGTAGTATAGTACTAGCAGTAGCCGCTGTAGTAGCAGTACCAGTAGAAGTGCTAATAGTAGTAGTAGTTGTTGTTGTAGTAGTAGTAGTAGCAATAGTAGTAGTGGTAGTAGTTGTTGTTGTAGTATTAGCAGTAGTTGTATTAGTTGTTGTTGTTGTTGTAGTTGTTGCAATAGTTATAGCCATAGTTGCAGTAGCAGTAGTAGTAGTTGCAAAAGTAGTAGTAGCAATAGTTGTAGTAGTCCCTGTAGTAGTGGCAATAGTATTTCTAGTATAGTAGTTGCCAGTAGTAGTTGTTGTCGTAGTAGTTATTGTCATACTAGTAGTGTTAATAGCAGCAGAAGTAGTAAAAAAAAGTAGGAGTAGCAGTAGCAGTTGCAGCAGCAGTGGTAATAGTAGCAGCAACACTAGTTGTAGTAGCAGTAGTAGTAATAGTTATAGTTGTAGTATCAATATTCGCGGCAGAAGAAGTAGTAGTAGCAGTAGGAGAAGTAGAGTAGCAGTAGTAGTAGTGGTAGTAGTTGCAGTAGTAGTCACTGTAGTTGTGGTGGTAGTAGCAATAGTAGAGTAGCTATTGTAGTAGTAATAATAGTAGTTATAGTAGCAGTAGTCATTGTCATGGTCGTAGTTGTTTTAGTTGTAGTAGTAGACGTAGTAGTTGTGGTAGCAATAATTGTAGTGGTACCATTAGTCGGAGTATATGTAATCATAGTACTCGGGGTAGAAGTAGCGACAGCAGCAGCGGTAGTAGTAGTAGTAGTAGTAGTAGTAGTAGTAGTAATTGTAGTATTAGTAGTAGTAGTAGTAGTAGTAGTAGTAGTAGTAGTAGTAGTAGTAGTAGTAGTAGTAGTAGTAGTAGTAGTCGTAGTAATAGTCATAGCAGTTGTAGTAGTTCTAGAGGTAATAGTAATAGTAGTAGTAGAAGTACTTGTACGAGTAGCAGTCAAGGTAGTTGTAGTAGCAGTCGTAATAGTAATAGTGGAAGTAGTAGCAGTAGTAATTGTTGTTGTTGTTGTTGTAGTAGTAGTAGTAGTAGTAGGACTAGTAGGACTAGTAGTAGTTGTTGTTGTAGTAGTAACAGTAGTAGTGGCAGCTGCAGTAATAGTAGTAGTAGTAGCAGTAGTAGTAGTTTTACTAGTAGCAGTAGTAGGAGTGGTAGTATAAGTAGCAGTTGAAGTAGTAGCAATAGTAGCAGTTGTACTAGTAGTAGGAGTAGTAGTAGTAGTGGTACTTGGAGTAGTAGTAATAGTAGTAGGAGTAGTAGTAGGTGTAGCAGTAGTAGTTGTAGTAGCAACAGTAACATTGGTAGTAGTAGTAGTAGTCGTACAAGTAGCAGTAGTAGTAATTGCATTAGTAGTTGTAGTAATAGTAATAGTAGTAGTAGTAATAGTAGTAGAAGTAATAGTAGTAGCAGCAGTTGTAGTTCTAGTTGTAGGAGTAACAGTAGTAGCAAAAATAGTTGTAGCAGCAGTAGCAGTAATAGGAGTAGTATTGGTTGTAGTAGTTGTAGTAGTTGTAGAATTAGGAGTAGTAGGAGTAGTAGTAGCAATCGCAATAACAGTAATAGTTATAGTAGTAGTAGTAGTAGTAGTAGTAGTAGTTATTGTTGTTGTTGTTATTGTTGTTGTTGTAGTAGTAATAGTAGTAGTAGTAGTAGCAGTAGTAGTACTTGTAGTAGTAGTTGTAGCATTGTAGTAGTAGTATTAGTAGTTGTAGTTGGTGGAGTAGTAGCATCGGTTGGAGTAATAGTAGTTGTTGTAGTATTGGTTGTTCTAATAGTAGTAATCATAGGAGTAGTAGTAGTGCTAGTAGAAGTAGTTGTCATAGTCATTGCAGTAGCAACAACAGTAGCAACAACAGTAGTAATAGTAGTATTACAAGCAGATGTAGTAGTAGTAGTAGTAGCAGTAGTTGTAGTAGTAGTAGTTGCGATAGTTGTAGTAGTAGAAGCAAAAGTTGTAGTAGCAGTAATAGTAGTTGCAGTAGTAGCAGTAATAGTAGTTGCAGTAGTAGCAGAAGTAGTAGAAACTGTAGGAGTAATAGTGGCAGCAGTAGTTGTAGTAACAGCATTTTTAGTGGTAGTATTAGTAGTAGTAGTAGTAGTAATAGTTGTAGGAGTAGCAATAGGAGTGGGAGTAGGTGTAGTAGTACTTGTATTTGTTGTTGTAGTAGTAGGAGTACTCATATTAGTAGTAGTTGTAAGAGAAGTAGTAGTAGAAGTAGTACAAGTAGCAGTAGTAGCAATAGTAGCTGCAGTAGGAGTAATAGTAGATGCACTGGTGTGGTAGTAGTAGTATCAGTAGTAGTAGTAGTTGCAGTAGTAATGGAAGTTGCAGCAGTAGTTGTAGCAATATTAGTAGCAGTAGTAGTAGCAGCAGTAGCAGTAGTAATAGTAGTAGTAATAGGAGTAGCAATAGATGCTGCATCAGAAGTAGTAGAAGTATTTATATTAGTTGTAATAGTAGTAGTAGCTATAGTAGTAGTAGTTACAATAGTAGTAGTGGTACTAGTGGTTGTAGTAGCAGTAGTAGTGGTAGTCGGAGTAGTAGTAGAAGTTGTTGTAGTAGTAGTAGTAGCTATGGTAGCTGGAACAGGAGCAGTAGTTGCGGTAGGAGGAGTAGTAGTAGTAGCATTATTAGGAATGAGAGTAGTAGTAGTATTGATAATAATATTAGTTGTTGTTGAAGTAGTAGTAGTTGCGGCAGCAATCGTAGTTGAAGTTGTCATGTTAGTAGCAATAGAAGTAGTAGAAGTTGCAGTAGTAGTAGGAGTAGCAATGGTAGTAGAAGTAGTAGTAGTAGTAGTATCAAGAGTAGTAGTAGAAGTGGAAACATTGGTTGTAGTAGTGGTAGTTGCAGTAGTAGCAGAATTAGTAGTTGTACTATTAGTAGTAGTAGCATTAGGAGTGAGAGTAGTTGTAGTAGTGATAATAGTAGTAGTAGTAGCTATAGCCGCAACAATAGTAGTAGTAGTCATAGTAGTAGTAATAGGAGAAATAGTATTAGCAGCAACAGAAGTAATAGGAGTAGCAGTAGTAGTATTTGTAATAGTTGTAGTCATAGTAATAGTCATAGTAGTAGCATAAGCAGTAGTAGTAGTAGTAGTAGTACTAGTTGTGATAGTAGTTGCAGTAGTAGTTGTTGTTGTAGTAGTAGCAGTAATAGCAGTAGTTGTAGCAAAAGTTGTAGTAGGAGAAGCAATAGTGGCAGAAGCATTAGTGGCAAAGGCAATTGTAGTAGCAATAGTAGTAGTAGTAGTTATATTGGTAGCAATGGTAGTAGTAGTAGTAGTAATTATAGTAGTAGTAGTGGCAATTGTAGTAGCAAGTGGTGTAGAATTAGTAGTTACAATAGAAGTAGTAGTGGTAGTTGCAGTAGTAGTAGTGGTAGGAGGAGTATTTGAAGTAGTTGTAGTAGCAGTAGTAGAAGTAGTAAAAGGAGTAATAGTTGTAGTAGCAGCAGCAGTAGTGGTGGTAGCAGTGGTAAATGTAGTAGTAGTAGCAGTAGTTGTATAGTTATTAGTACCAGTAGTAGTAGTAGTAGTATTAGAAGTAATAGTTGTTGCAGTAGTGATAGTAGTAGTAGTGGTTGTAGTATTAGTAATAGTTGTAGTGGTCATAGTAGGAGTAGCGGTAGGACTAGTAGTGGTAGAAGCAACAGTAGTAGTAGGAGTAGTCGTAGTAGTAGTACCCGTAGTAGCTGTGACAGTAGTAGCAGTAGTGGCAGTAGTAGCTGTAGTGGGAGTAGTTGTTGTAGTAGTAGCAGAAGCGTCGCAGTACTAGTAGTACTGGTAGTTGTAGTAGTTGTTGTAGTAGTAGTTGCAGCAGCAATAGTAGTAGTAGCATTAGTAATAGCAACAACTATAGTAGTACTACTTGTTGTAGCCATAGAAGTACTGGTAACAATAGTAGGAGTAGCAGTTGTAGTAGTGATAGTAGTAGTAGCATTAGAAGCAGTAGTAGTAATGGTTATTGTAGTTTTACTAGTAATAGCAGTAGTAGAAGTAGCAACAACAGTAGTACTAGTTGTAGTAGTAGTAGTATTAGCAGTAGCAATAGTAGTACTACTACTAGTAGTAGTAGTAGTAGTTGTCGTAGCAGGACGAGAAGTAGTAGTCGTAGTGGCAATAGTAGCAGTAGTAGTAGTAAGAGTAGTACCAGTAATGGTAGTAGTGGTAGTAGTGGTAGAAGTAGTAGAATTAGTAGTAGGACTAGAAGTAGCAGAGGCAATAGTAGTAGTTGTTGTTGTAGTTGTCATAGCAGCAATATAGCAGTAGTACTAGTAGCACTAGTAGTATTAGTAGAAGTAGTAGTAGCAGTAGTTATAGCAATAGCAATAGGAGCAAGAGCAGTAGTAGTTTTAGCAGTAGTAGTAGATGAAGTAGCGTTAGCAGTTGCAGTAGTAGTCACTGTAGTAGTGTTAGTAGTAGCAGTTGTAGTAGCAAATGTAGTAGCAGTAGTAGAAGTAGTAGTAGTTGTAGTGTTAGCAGTAGCAATAGTAGTAGTATTAGCAGTAGAAGCCGGAGTAGTAGCTGTATTGGTAGTAGTAGTAGCTACGATAGTAACAGTCAGAGTAGTAGCAGGAGCAGTAGCATTAGTTGCAGAAGCAGTAGTAGTAGAAGAAGTTGTAGCAATAGTAGAAAAGGTAGAAGTAGTAAGTAGTAGTAATGGTAGTAATAGTAGTAGTAGCAGCAGTTGTCGTAGTGAAAGTAGTAGTAGTAGTAGTTCGTCGCAGTAGGGAATCAATTTATAGTGGCAGTAGCCGTATGGTAGTAAATAGCGGGTGGCAATAAATAGCTTATAGTAGTAGTAGCAGTGTAGTGGTTTACCGTATAGCAAGTAGGAGGAGGAGGGAGGAGGAGTAGTTAGTTGTAGTAGTAGACACTAGTAGTATACATAGTAGTAGTAGTAGTTGTTGTTGTATTAGTAGTTAGAAATAGTTAGTAGCAAAAATTATAGTAGCGATAGTTTGTAGCTTAGTACAGACGTAGTACACAGTAGCAGCCGAGCCAGTAGTCAGTCGTAGTGGCAAGTAGTAGTTAGTAGCCCAGTTGCAATAGTAAAAGTAGCAATAGTAGTTAGTACGAGGAGTGTAGCAATATTAGTAGTAGAAGTAGTAGCAGTAGTTGCAGTAGTAGTAGCAATAGTAGCAGTTGTAGCAGCAGTATTAGCAGTAGTAGCTTTTGAAACAGTAGTAGTAGTAGTAGGAGTGGGAGTAGTAGTAGGAGTAGTAGTACTATTAGTAGTAGGAGTAGTAGTAGTGGTTAGAGTAGCCGGAGCAGTAGGAGCAGCAAGAGTAGTAATTGTAGTAGGAGTAGTGATAATATTAGTAGTAGGAGAATCAGTAGTAATAGTAGTAGTAGTAGTAAGAATAACAAGAGTAGTAGTAGTGGTAGTAGTAGTACTTGTAGTAGTAGTTGCACCAGCAGTAGTATGGGGTAGGAATAGGAGGAGTAGTAGTTGTTGTAGCAGTAGCAAAAGTAGTAGCCGTAGTAGTAGTAGTAGTGCTAATAATAGTAGTAGTAGCAGTAGTATGGATACTAATTGGAGGAGAAGGAGTAGTAGTAGTAGTTGTTGTAGTTCTAGTAATAGCTATAGTAGTAGTTGTCAGATAGTAGTAGTAGTAGTAGTAGTAGTAGTAGTAGTAGCAGTAGTGGTAGCAATAGTAGTAGTAGTAATAGTAATGGTAGGCATAGTAGCAATAGTAAAAGTAGCAGGAGTAGTAGCAGTCGTAGTTGTAGTAGCAGTAGCAGCAGCAGCAGTAGTAGTTGTAGTAGTGGTAGGAGTAGTAGAAGTTTCAATAACAGAAATAGTAGCAGAAGGAATCATGGTAGGTGTTGTTGCTGTAGCACTAATAGTAGTAGTTGTTGTTGTAGTAGAAGCAATAGAAGCAGTAGTTGTTGGTATAGTAGTAGTATGGTTGAGGGTAGTAGTAGTAGTGGTAGTAGTAGCAGCAGCAGCAGTAGTAATTTTAGTAGTAGTAGCAGTTGTAGAAGTATTAGTGGCAGCCATTGTCATCCGAGAAGCAGTAGTTGCAGCCGCATTAGTAGAAATAGCAATAGTAGTAGGAGCGGTAGCAGTAGTAGTAGCAACAGCAATAACTTTTGCAACAACAGTAATGGTAGTAGTAGCATGAAATCGACCTTCCTAACGTCGGCGATGCTCGCCGAAGTATTCGAGGTCGCGGAAGCTCTTTTCAAGAACGAAAGTAGCAACAAGAAATAAGGAGAAGATATGTAGAAATTTTCGGATTCTTATTGCTAAATTCACACGATGCTTACAATACTTGGATACTTGGATTATTTTTCGATTTCTAAGATGATCATTTACAATGGAGGCGTGCCCCTTATATAGAGGGCACGGTGATGTAAGCGCTCACATCAGCTGGTGGTATGAGCTAAGCGCTTATATCAGCATAATAGTAACCTATACTAGAGTAGGCCTATAGCCTTTACATAAGACTCCAAGGGAAGTCTTGTCCTAGGCATAGCCCTCTTATCCTAAGGCGTAGCCTTTACAAAAGACTCCAAAAGAGATCTTATCCTAAGGCGTAGCCTTTATATCCTAAGGCATAGCCTTTAAAGAAAACTCCAAAAGACGCCGCTTTCATAGGCTGGTAGCTCATCCTTTGGCTAGGCTCGTCCTCTTGCTAGGCTTTGACTTCTTATTGCGTAGCTATAGCTGCGACGTACTGTACAACAGGAACCTACTTTCCTGTATTAGCTACTATACTTCCCACCACGCTCCGCCTGCTAGGGACAATGGTAGGTATTGCCTGCGTCTGCTTGACTCACGCTCTCTTGTTGATGAACCAGTTGTGGATGTTGGCTTCAGAGATTGGCCCATGTAGTCTTAGCGCCCAAGTCAGGTCCTGTGTTTGCTTCTTTCTAGGGGGCCTGTCACTTTGACGGAATAGGCTGTTGAGTATTCGCAGTTGCGTTGGTTTCGGTGCCCACCGTCGTCCGGCTGTGGATTCTGTGTTGTATGCCTTTGGCCATCTGACTTGCATGGAGCCTGTCAGGTGCTCCCTTGTTTTCTTGATAAGCAGCTGAATGTCAGATTGCTGCTCTTTGTCATAGTCTGCACATGCTATGTCCTTGAGAATTCTGTTGGTGTGGTCGTAGAGCTCTTGTATGATGAATCCCGGGTACTCTGTACGCCTTGGTACTTGCTCACCCTGCGGGATGTAGTGAACCACACAATTGTGCATGACGCTTTCTGCAGGGACTACCTCAGTATGGAAACTATAGAAAAGTTTCCTTGTATCCCTGGATTCTCTTGGACTCCCATCTTCTATGAGTGCTTCTTTTGGGCGGTACAGCCATTGTCCTATGAGGGACACCTGTCCTCCTTTGTCTTGGAAAATCCCTTTGATAATAATTACATAGGGATTTTTATATATCGATTCGGGCGCCAGTAGTACCTCATCATGAAGATGGTAGGTTTTTCCATCTAGGCTGAATGCGAGGTAGTGTAGTTTCTCCTCTGGGCCCCTTCCGGAGGTTAGAACCGCCTCTCCTACGGGCTTTGCTGGGTACTCCTCTTGTGCCAGGGGAGAAGTACTTGTTGTTGGGGTAATGGAGCTTTGCCCGTTGGTGTGCCTAGTGCACCCTTCCTTCTGCGGTTGGCATCCTTCTTCGAGTTCCTGCAGAACATATATGACTTCATTTTGTATGAGTGGGCGGAGGGAGTTGTGGAGGTTCTGAGGATCCTCCCCTTCTGAGATGCTGTATATGGCATCACTCTGGTCCTCTCCTTCCTGCACAGATATTAAGTCATGATTATCTGGAACATCTAGTTGCTCAAAGATGGCAACCCGTTTTACGTTCTTTCTGTCATTAGGGCATTCTCTGGCGAAATGCCCCATGTCTCCGCAGAGGTAGCACTTGCAGCGTCTGTTGCGCACAAGGTGCTTCCTTCTCTCAATGCGCACGTGGGTGTCGTGCGGCTTTCCTTTGTATGTCTTCACCTTTCTGACCCCGTACTTCTTTGGAAACTTTCTTGGTTCCGCTGCCCAGGTTCCATTGAAGCATCTGCGAGGGGCATGTATGGCCGGCTCGGAGATGTTGCCGAGGTCAGTGTACTTGTGTACAACCTCTCAGATAGCCTTTGGGCTAGTTTTCGCAGGGCAGGGTACTCCATCTCCGGTACTTCCTCTTCGATGCCTGCTGCAATAACATTAGCACTGTGAGGGGGACAAGTGTTACCTTCTTCCTCATGCCTCTTAGAGGGTATGCTGGCTGGTTCCTCCTCATCATCTTCGTCTCCCCATCCAGTTGGTTCGGGGGAGCCATAGTAGAATGACTCCGGGGGAGTGTATTTGACATAGTAGTCGTACTTCCCACTAGGCTCCCCTGGTGTGTCCCAGACTTCATCTAGTTGTTGGGAAAGCATGTCCCTTCTGCCTTCAGGAGGATCTTCATCCTCGTCGGGATATACATCCCACTTTGGGGCTCTGATTGGGTATTCCATCTCTCCTTCTCCTTTAGGGAACCCCTCTTTGCAGAGCTGATGAAAGTAACTTTCATCGTCACTTTCCTCTTCAGCTTCTTCATCTTCCTTTAGCAGGATGGCCAGTAAATGAGGAGTCCTGAGCTCCTCTTCATCATTGAATGCCTCCTCCGATCTATGTGTGTACACCCGATGGTGCACGTCGTCCCTCCGGGAGTGGTACAGAACCTCCGCTGGAACTATGGCAGCTCTCTCCTGCATTGATAGTTTTAATTATACCTGAGGATCGATCTGCTGCTCTAGTGTGTCTTGCGGGGTGTTTCTTCCCATCAGGAGTCTACCCATTCTCCTGGTTGTTTGTTGAGCCGTATGAAGGTGCCTGTGGCTCCTCCGGTATCCCTGAATCTGATCTTCGCACATCGGAGATGGTGCTGGGATAGGTAGCCCTTTGTAAACCAACTGGGTGTTGGTTCCTGGGGCCATCGCCTCCAAGCTTTTGCACTTACTCAGCTAGTATCTGGTAAGGATCCCGAAAGACCCTTAGTTTGCCTCGTGCCTCCAGAGGCCTTCGTGTGTGCCTCTCGTGCTGTTGGAGAAGCTTGTCCAGCCGTTCAAGGCTATTGCCTGGTTCTCTTTGCTGGGGTTGTTGCCTGAACGCCTCAAGTACGAGTCCTCGGGCCTCTTGTTTTGAAAGGGGCCTGCTGTCTAGGACTGCAGTTGTTAAAGTCTTCAGAGAAATCTCGAGCCTCGAGATCTCTTGTGTGCAAGCTTGATGCAGTTCAAAGAGTGGTTTTAAATTCTTTAAGTTAACTCTTGATGCAATATAGGTTTTGTCATAAATAACAGACAAATTGTGAGCTAGTTGGTTGGTGGAAACTTTTGTTACTAAAGCAAGGTCAAGATACTCAAGGCTAGAGGTTCGGGAACGTTCATACCCCTCCTGAATGGATTTTTCCCATGCTTCAGACATATGGGCTAAAAGTTCACAGTTACCATAATTTCCAAATGATAAATTCCAGTATTAGGTTAAACATGGCAATTCCTTACTAGATTAAAGCAATGCTTCAGGATCATACAGGTGTGCCCTTGGGCTTACTCACGGCCACTCGCCTTCACTGCCAAGTTAGCACCTATCCTTTTTCCTTACACAAAGCTCTTCACCCAGTCAGTAAAAACCATGCTTAATTCTAATCCGCAAATTACCACAAAGGAAAAAGATAGCACTTATGAATTCTTAACACAACATCTTAACACAGTAGTGAAGATCAGGATTTGGGTAAGTACGACCCTTACCTCGCACTCTTGGCACCTTGACCTCTGGGAGGGTTCTACTCCGCCATATCTTTAGCTAGCTCTGATACCATGAAATCGACCTTCCTAACGCCGGCGATGCTCGCCGAAGTGTTAGAGGTCCCGGAAGCTCTTTTCAAGAAGGAAAGTAGCAACAAGAAATAAGGAGAAGATATGGAGAAACTCTCGGATTCTTATTGCTAAATTCACACGATGCTTACAATACTTTGATACTTGGATTATTTTTCAATTTCTAAGATGATCATTTACAATGGAGCCGTGCCCTTTAAATAGTGGGCACGGTGATGTAATCGCTCACATCAGCTGGTGGTATGAGCTAAGCGCTTACATCAGCATAATAGTAACCTATACTAGAGTAGGCCTATACCCTTTACATAAGACTCCAAGGGAAGTCTTGTCCTAGGCATAGCCCTCTTATCCTAATGCGTAGCCTTTACAAAAGACTCCAAAAGAGATCTTATCCTAAGGTGTAGCCTTTATATCCTAAGGCATAGCCTTTAAAGAAGACTCCAAAAGACGTCGCTTTCATAGGCTGGTAGCTTGTCCTTTGGCTAGGCTCGTCCTCTTGCTAGGCTTTGACTTCTTATTGCGTAGCTATAGCTGCGACGTACTGTACAACAGGAACCTACTTTCCTGTATTAGCTACTATACTTCTAGGAAGTATAGTAGCTAATACAGGAAAGTAGAATCCTGTTGTACAGTACAGTAGCAGCTAGAGCTACAAAATAAGAAGTCAAAGCTTAGCAAGAGGACGAGCCTAGCCAAAGGACGAGCTACCAGCCTATGACAGCGACGTCTTTTGGAGTCTTCTGTAAAGGCTATGCCTTAGGATATAAAGGCTACACCTTAGGATAAGATCTCTTTTGGAGTCTTCTGTAAAGGCTACACCTTAGGATATAAAGGCTACGCCTAGGACAAGACTTCCCTTGGAGTCTTATGTAAAGGCTAAGAATCCGAGAGTTTCTCCATATCTTCTCCTTATTTCTTGTTGCTACTTTCATTCTTGAAAAAGAGCTTCCGAGACCTCGAACACTTCGGCGAGCATCGCCGGTGTTAGGAAGGTCGATTTCATGGTATCAGAGCTAGCTAAAGATATGGCGGAGTAGAACCCCCAAGAGGTCAAGGTGCCAAGAGTGCGAGGTAAGGGTCGTAATTACCCAAATCCTGATTTACACTACTGTGCTCAGATTTTGTGTTAAGATTTCATAAGTGCTATCTTTTCCTTTGTGGTATGTTACGGATTAGAATTAAGCATGATTTTTACTGACTGGATGAAGAGCTTTGTGTAAGGAAAAAGGACAGGTCCTAACTTGGCAGTGAAGGCGAGTGGCCGTGAGTAAGCCTAAGGGCACACCTGTATGATCCTGAAGCATTGCTTTAATCTAGTAAGGAATTGCCATGTTTAACCTAATACTGGAATTTATCCTTTGGAAATTATGGTAACTGTGAACTTTTAGCCCATATGTCTGAAGCATTGGAAAAATCCATTCAGGTGGGGTATGAACGTTCCCGAACCTCTAGCCTTGAGTATCTTGACCTTGCTTTAGTAACAAAAGTTTCCACCAATCAACTAGCTCATAACTTGTCTGTGATTTATGACAAAACCTGTATTGCATCAAGAGTTAACTTAAAGAATTTAAAATAACTCTTTGAACTGCATCAAGCTTGCACACAAGAGATCTCGAGGCTCGAGATTTCTCTGAAGACTTTAACAACTGCAGTCCTAGACAGTAGGCCCCTTTCAAAACAAGAGGCCCGAGGACTCGTACTTGAGGCGTTCAGGCAACAACCCCAGCAAGGAGAACCAGGCGACAGCCTTGAACGGCTGGACAAGCTTCTCCAACAGCACGAGAGGCGCACGCGAAGGCCTCAGGAGGCACGAGGCAAACTAAGGGTCTTTCGAGATCCTTATCAGATACTTGCTGAGGAAGTGCAAAAGCTTGAAGGCTGATGGCTTACTACCTGCCTACCCCACGGGAAGACTACTACAATTGGTGCTATCAGGACCAACAAGGCTACCAACAACCTTATGAGTACGAGGCTCCGGAGGAGGAGTACTTCACCAGAGGAGACAATTACCCTCTAACCTCTTCTTATTACAGGCCTACTTACAACACCAACTATGTAGAGATCCCTTTTAATTCGCAGTATTTACAAGAATTTCAAGAAGCACAACGCAAAAGGGACCGTCACTCCTCTTTATCAACCCAAAGTCTGCACAGCTCCCTCGACCCACCTGAGCAGGAGAAAGCAGTTTGTGTTCTGGGAGAACTAGAAGGAGGGTATCACCCTCAGGTAATGCTGCCTTACTTCCAAGCAAAATGTTCTCATTCTTGGCAGCATAATGACTTCGTGCATGATCCAAACAAAAGTGTGTGTGCTGCATGATCCAAACAATGCAGCGGGCAAGGATTCATTGCCCCAAATGCAAGGTTACTGCCTGTAACCTATGTGGACCCTATTACTTTAAAACAGCGGTCCCAGTTACACCAGCTCCACCAGAACCATTCCCTAACCAGAGGCTGATGAAAGAAAGATGTGAAGGGGAAATTGAACGGCTGGAGAAGGAGGTGGGCTACTACAAAGAAAGAGTCAAGGAATTAGAGCTAGGCGCAAGCCTGCAGAAAGACTCTGAGAAGTTTAAAGAAAAGGAAGCAGAAGCAAGCGAGGAATTGGAGTGCACCAGTATCCTACTACAGGAAAGTGTCTACAAGACAACAGCTGAAGGAGAGGCTCAACCGAAGCCTGGACCAAAAATAGCAAAGAATATGCTCTACAACATGAATGTTGAACTTGAAATACCTAACATTCCCAGGTTCCAAGTCAGAGCCATACTAGACACAGGAGCAACAACCTGCTGTATTGATGAAGCCTCAGTACCACCCGAAGCGCTGGAGAAAAATAGCTTCATGGTACAATTCAGCGGGATAAACTCAAAGCAATCGGCGGACAAAAAGCTAAAGGGTGGAAGGATGCACATTGGGGATAACAGCTTCAAGATCCCCTACACTTACAGCTTCAAAATGGAGCTAGGTGATGGCATCCAGATGATAATTGGATGCAACTTTATAAAAGCCATGCAAGGAGGAGTGCGGATAGAAGGTAACATCGTAACCTTCTATAAAAATTTAACTGTTATCAGTACTACTCCTACAGCATCGGTGGCCGTCGCCGTAGAAGAGTTGGAGCTGGAGGAAGAAGAGTATATTGATATCCAGCAATCAGTATACTACAATACAGGGCTCAGCAAGGAGTCCTTCCTCCAAAAATTTCAACCAGTAATAACAAGGCTGAAGGAAGCAGGGTTTATTGGCGAAAACCCGTTAAAGCACTGGGCAAAGAACAAAGTGGCGTGCCATCTGGATATCAAAAATCCAGACTTTGTTATAGAAGATCGTCCTATGAAACATGTCACCCCACAACTGCAGGACACCTTCAAAAGGCACGTAGAAGCCCTACTGACCATGGGAGTCATCCGGCCAAGTAGAAGTCGGCACAGAACAACGGCCTTCATCGTAAGGTCAGGAACAATCATCGACCCGACTACAGGCAAAGAGGAGAAAGGAAAAGAGAGAATGGTCTTCAACTACAAGCGTCTGAATGACCTTACAAACAAAGACCAATACAGCCTCCCAGGGATCAATACTATCCTAAGGAGGGTAAGCCACAGCAAGGTCTACTCTAAGTTTGACCTGAAAAGTGGTTTCCATCAGGTGGCCATGCACCCAGATTCGATTGAATGGACCGCATTCTGGGTCCCCTCTGGCCTATACGAATGGTTGGTCATGCCGTTCGGCCTGAAGAACGCCCCAGCCGTATTTCAACGAAAAATGGACCATTGCTTCAAAGGTACAGAAAGCTTTATTGCCGTCTACATTGATGATATTCTCATTTTCTCACAGACAGAAGCAGAGCATGCCAAGCACCTGAACATCATGCTCGATATTTGTGAGGAGCATGGGCTCGTCCTGAGCCCTACAAAAATGAAGGTAGCGGTAACAGAAGTGGAGTTCCTAGGTGCCATCATCGGGAACCAAAGGATCCGGCAGCAGCCTCACGTGATCAAGAAAATCACGGAGGTACAAAATAAATCACTCATGACCAAGAAGGGGCTTCGTTCCTGGTTAGGCGTCCTCAATTATGCCAGGAATTACATTCCCAACTTGGGAAGGCTCCTCAGCCCACTGTATGCAAAAACCAGCCCAACTGTAGAAAAGAAAATGAACCAACAGGATTGGGCTCTAGTGGGCCAGATAAAAAAATTAGTCCAGCAACTACCGGACTTGGAAGTACCCCCTACAGAGAGCTACATCCTTCTAGAAACAGATGGCTGCATGGAAGGATGGGGGGGCATCTGCAAACGGAAGCCGCAGAAATATGATTCGAAATCCGCAGAACATGTGTGTGCTTACGCAAGCGGGAAGTTTAACCCCATCAAATCCACTATTGATGCGGAGATCTATGCGGTGATGAACTCACTGGAAGCACTAAAGATCTACTACTTGGATAGAAAGGAACTAACGATTCGGACCGACTGCCAGGCTATAATTAGCTTCTTCAACAAGTCTCTGAATCACAAGCCTTCCAGGATACGCTGGATCGCCTTCACGGACTATATTACTGGGATAGGGATCCCGGTACACTTCGAACACATCGAGGGCAAGGATAATCAACTCGCTGACTCCTTGTCACGATTACTTTCTTCTCTAGTCTGTGTAGGATGACCAGCAGAAGAAGACCTTGGAACTCTGGAGCTCGTGGCCACAGCAATTCAAGAAGTCCAAGCAGCCCCAGCACACAAGGAGTGGCAGCACCTAGCCGAGATGCTACTACAACTGCAGGGTTCCCTGCAAATGAGCAGGATATCCGTACAACAGCAGCAACAGCAATCACAGCACTTCGGCAACTGTGTAATCTCCACACCAGCAAACTATGGGAGTGCGAACGACTCAGCTACCAGGATCACTTTTGGGCCACCTGGTACCCTACAATGGCCCAGATAGACCAACAGCTCCAGAATACCCTCCGACTAGTCCAAGACGCCGTTTCCAGGACCAGCCTCTTTTCACTCTCTCAGACGCACACGGAGCGTGGTGGGAAGCGTAACTGGCCAAAGAAGACGGCACCCCACTGTACAAAGCCACTGTCCCGTAGCAGGCGGAGCGTGGTGGGAAGTATAGTAGCTAATACAGGAAAGTAGGATCCTGTTGTACAGTACGTAGCAGCTATAGCTACGCAATAAGAAGTCAAAGCCTAAGCAAGTGGACGAGCCTAGCCAGAGGACAGCTACCAGCCTATGACGCGACTCTATTGGAAGTCTTCATAAAGGCTATGCCCTTAGGGGAATATAAGGTACGCCTTAAGAGAAGGATCTCTTTTGAGGTCATATCTGTAAACTTATCGCTTAGGATAAGAGGGCTATGCCTAGGACAAGACTTCCCTTGGAGTCTTATGTAAAGGCTATAGGCCTACTCTAGTATAGGTTACTATTATGCTGATGTAAGCGCTTAGCTCATACCACCAGCTAATGTGAGCGCTTACATCACCGTGCCCTCTATATAAGGGGCACGCCTCCATTGTAAATCATCATCGTAGAAATCGTAGAAATCTTAGAAATCCAGAAATAGCAATATGAATCCTAGAGTTTCTCCATATCTTCTCCTTATTTCTTATTGCTACTTTCTTTCTTGAAAAAGAGCTTCCGAGACCTCGAACACTTCGGCGAGCATCGCCGGCGTTAGGAAGGTCGATTTCATAGTAGCGGTGCCAGGTGTAGTAGTGGAAATAGTAGCAGTAGTAGTAGTTGTTGTAGCAATAGTAGTATTTTACTGCAACAGTCGCAGTAGTAGCAATAGTAGCAGTAGTAGCAAAAGCAACTATTGTAGCGGTAGTAGTAGTTATAGTAGGAGTACGAGTAGTAGTATTAGTAGTAGTAGTCATAGTAGTAATAGAAGTAGTCGCAATAGTAGTTTTAGTAGTAATAGCAAAAGTAACAGTAGTAGCATAGCTATAGTAGCAGAAGTGGTAGCAAGATCAATAGTCGTAGTAGTAGTTGAAGTAGCAGCAATAGTAGTAGTATCAATAGTAGTAGAAGCAGCATTAGTAATAGTAGTAGTAGTAGTAATAGTAGTAGTATTGGTAGTAGTAGTAGTAGTAAAAGTAGTAGTAGTAGTAGTAGTAGTAGTAATAGTAGTATGGGTAGTAGTAGGAGTTGTTGTAGTAGTAGTAGTGTTAATAACAATAGTAGTAGTAGCAGCAATAGTAGTATTTGTAGTAGTAGTTGTAGTACTAATACTAGTTATATTAGTTGTAATATTAGTAGTAGAAGTAGTACTAGTAGTGCCATTAGTTATAGCAAAAGTAGTTGCAGAATTGGTAGTAGTAATAGTGGCAGTAGTAGTAGCAAAACGTGGCAGTAGTAGGAGCTTAAGTAGTAGCGAAAGTAGTAAAAGTAAAAGTAGCAGTATCAATGGTAGTAGCAGTAGTAATAATAGCAGTAATAATAGGAGTAGTAGGAGTAGCACGGGTAGTAGTAGTAGCAGTAGTGGTAGAAGTAGTTGTAGTAGTAGTTGTTGTTGTTATTGTAATAGTAGTAGATGTAGTAGTAGTAACATTAGTAGCAGCAGCAGTAGTAGTAGTAGTTGTTGTTGTTGTTGTAATAGTAGTAGCTATAGTAGTAGTAACAGTAGTAGGAATAGGAGTAGGAGAAGTACTTATAGTAGGAGAAGTAGTAGGGGAAGTAGTTGAAGTAGGAGTAGTAGTACGAGTAGCAATAGCAACCGTAGTCGTAATAGTAGTAGTAGTAGCAGTGTTAGGAGTAGGAGCAGTAGTAGTTGTGGTAGTTGTTGTTGTTGCAGTAGTAGTAGTTGTTGTTGTCGGAGTAGTAGTAGTAGTAGTCATAGTAGTGGTACCTGGAGTAATAGTAGTAGTAGTAGTAGTAGGGGTTGTAGTAGTAGTAGAAGTAGTAGTAGGAGTAGAAGAAGCAGCGACAACAGCAGCTGTAGTGGTAGTAGTAGTGGTAGTGGTTGTAGGAATAGGTATGGGAGGAGTAGTAGTAATAGTAGTAGCAGCAGCAATAGTAGTTGTTGTGGTAGTAGTTGTAGTAGTAGTATGAGTAGTAGTAGTAGGAGTAGAAGTAACAGTCGTTGTAGTAGTTGTTGTTGTTGTTGTTGTAGTAGTAGTAGTTGTTGTAGTATTAGAAGTACTAGGTGCATAAGTAGTCATAGTAGTAGTTATAGTAGTAGTAGTAGTGGTTGTTGTAGTTGTTGTAGTACTTGTAGCAAGAGTAGGAGGAGTAGTAGTAGTAGTAGTAGTACTAGAAGTTGTAGTAGTAGCAGTAGGTATAGTAGAGGAGCAATAGCAGCAGCAACAGCAGCAGTACCTGTAGTAATTGTAGTAGCTATAGTAGTAGCAGTATTTGTAGAAGTAGTAGTCATAGTAGTTGTAGTTGAAGTACTAGTAGTAATAGCAACAGTAGCAATAGTGGTAGCAAAAGTTGTAGGAGTTATAGGAGTAGGAGATTGAGTAGTAGTTGCAGTAGCAGGAGTATTTGTTCGGGTATGGATTGAAGTAGTGGTATTAGTAGGAGTAGATATTGGAGTAGGAATTGAAGTAGTAGTTGTAATAATAGAAGTAGTAGTAGGAGTAGGAGTAGCAGCAGTAGTAGTTGCAGTAGTAGTAGTAGTAGAAGCATTAGTAGTAATATCAGTGACTATCGTAGTAGTAGTCGTAGCAATAGTAGCAGTTGGTGCACTAGTTGCATTAGCAGTAGTAGTAGTTGTTGTTGTAGTGGTAGTAGTAGTTGTAGAAGTAGTAGGAGTGGCTGTAGTAGTAGTAATAATAGTAATAGTAGTACTTGTAGTAGTCTTAGTTGTTGTTGTTGTAGTAGTAGATGTAGTAAAGGTAATAGTAGTAGTAGCAACTGTAGAAGTATTAGTAATTGTAGTAGCAGTAGCAGTAGTAATAGGAGTAGTAGTACTCATACTAGTAGTAATAGGAGTAGTTGTGGTTATAGTGTTAATTGAAGTAGTAGGATTACTATTTCTAGTAGTAGTAGTAGTAATACTAATAGTAGTATTTGTAGTAATAGTAGTTGTTGTGGTAGTAGTTGTAGTGGTAGTAGCAGTAGTAGTAGTAGTAATAGTAGTAGTAGTAGTTATAATAATAGTAGTATATTAGGAGTAGTAGTAGAAGTAGTGTGAGTAGTTGTAGCAGTAGCAGTAATAGTAGTAATAGATGCAGTAGTAGTAGTAGTAAGAGTAGTAGTAGCAGTAGTGATAACAGTAGTAGTTGTAGTAGTAGTTGCAGTTGTAGTAGTAGCAGTAGTAGTTGTAGTAGTAGGAGTATCAATACTAGTCTTGGTAGTTGTATTAGTAGTATAATAGTAGTAGTAGGAGGGGTAGTAGTAGAAGTTGGAGTAGTAGTAAATATCGTAGTAGTAGTGGCAGTAGTGGTATTGGTAGTTGTAATAGTAGAAGTTGTAGGAGTAGCAGTGGTGCTAGTAGAAGTAGTTGTAGCAGTAGTAGCAGTAGTAGTGGTAGTAGTAGCAGTAGTAGCGACAGTAATAGTAGTAGCAGTAGTAGTACTAGTAGTTGTTGTAGTAGTAGAAGTAGTAGCAACAGTTGTAGCAGAAGTAGTTGAAGCAGCAGTAGTAGTAGTGGTAGTATTTGTAGTAGTAGTATTAGTAGTAGTAGTAATAGTAATAGTAGTAGGAGTAGCAGTAGGAGTGGTAGCAGCAGCATCAGTTGTTGTTGTTGTTATACTAGTAGGACTAGTTGTGAGAGAAGTAGTAGGACTACTATCAGTAGTAGTTGTTGTTGTGGTGGTAGTAGTAGTAGTAGGAATAGGACTAGGATTGGTACTTGGGGCAGTAGTAGTAGCAATGGCAGTGGTAGGAGTGATAGCAATAGCAGCAGCAGTTGTTGTTGTTGCACTAGTGATAGTAGTTATGAGAGAAGTAGTAGGACTACTATTCGTAGTTGTTGTTATTGTAGTGGTAATAGTAGTAGTAGGAATAGGAGTAGGAGTGGTACATGGGGTAGTAGTAGTGGTAGTAGTAGTAACAGTGGCAGTGGTCATAGTAGGCTTAGCATCAGTAATAGTAATATCTGCAGCAGTCGTAATAGCGGTAGTAGTAGGAGTAATTATAGTAGTAGTAGTGGCAATTATACTAGTAGGAGGTGTATTAATAGTGGTCATAATAGAAGCAGTAGTGGTAGTAGAAGTAGTAGTAGTAGTAGTAGTAGGAGCAGTAGTAGTGCTAGTAGTAGTAGTAGTAGTAGTGGTCGGAGGAGTAGTTGGAGTAGTAGAAGCAGCAGTAGTAGAAGTGATAATTGGAGTAGTAGTAGTAGTATCATCAACAGTACTAGTAGTAGCAGTGGTAGTAGTAGTTGCAGAAGTAATAGTAGCAGTAGTAGCATTATTAGTAGCTATAGTTGTAGTAGCAGTAGCAGTAGTTATAGGAGTAGTAGTAACAATAGTAGCAAAAGAAGTAACAGTAGTAGCAGTAATGATAATAGTAGTAGTAATATTAGTAGTAGTAGTAGGAGGAGGAGCAGTCGTAGTTGCAGTAGTTGTATGTGAAGTAGTAGCAAGAGTGGTAGTAGAACTAGTAGTAGTTATAGTGACAGTAGTAGCAGTAGTGGGAGTACTAGCAATAGTTGGAGGAGGAGTAGTTATAGTAGTTATAGTGTCACAGTAGTAGTAGTGGTAGCGGCAGTAGTAGTAGTAGCATTAGCAATAGCAGTAGTAGTAGTTGTTGCTGTAGCCACAATAGTGCTAGTAGCAATTGTAGTAGCAGCAGAAGTTGTAGCGGTAGTAGCAGTATTAGTAGTAGCATTTGCAGTAGTAATAGTAGTCACAGTAGAAATTGTAGTAGTAGTAGGAGTTGTAGTAGTGGTAGTCATTGTTGTATTAGTAATAGTTGTAGTAGAAGTGGCAATTACAGTAGTAGAAGCCGTAGTAGTAGCAGTACTAATAGTAGCAATTGCCATTGTAGTAGTAGTAGTAGTAGCAGTAGCAGTTGTCGTAGTAGGAGTAGAAGTAGTAGCCGTGGTAGTAGTAGCAACAGTAGAAGTAGTAGTAAGAGTAGTCGAAGTAATGGTAGTAGTAGTTGTAGTGGTAGAAGTAGTAGAACTAGTAGTACGACTAGAAGTAGCCGAAGTGGTAGGAGCAAAAGTAGGTGTAGTATTAGTAGTAGTAGTACGAGTAGTAGTAGTAGTAGTTGTCGTAGTAGCATCAATTGTGGTAGTAGTAGTAGTAGTAATAGATGTAGTAGGAGGAGGAGAAGTAGCAGCAGCAGCAATAGTAGTAGTACTAGTAGTAGTTGTTGTTGTTGTTGTGGGAGTAATAGAAATAGTTGTAGTAGTAGAAGCAGGACTTGTAGAAATAGCAGTAGTGGCAGTACCAATAGTATGAGTAGTAGTAATAGCAATAGTAGTAGGAGTAGTTGTAGAATTATTCACAGTAGCGGCAGTAGTAGTAGTTGTTGTTGTAGTACTAGTAGTGGCACTTGTTGTTGTAAAAGTAGCAGTAGAAGTAGTAGGAGGAGTTGTAGCAATAGCCGTAGTAGAAGTAGTAGTAGTAATAGGAGCAGTAGTAGCAGTAGTAGCAGCAGCAGCAGGAGCGATAGCTGTCGGAATAGTAGTAGTAGTAGTAGTAGGAGTTGGAGTAGTACGAGGAGTAGTAGCAGGAGTAGTAGCAGTTGTAGTAGTAGGAGTAGCTATAGTAGTAGTAAGAGTAGTAGTAGTAGTAGTAGGAGTAGTTGGCATAGTAGGAATAGTAGGAGTAGTAACAGTAGTAGGAGTTGCGATAATAGTAGTGGTAGGAGAAGCAGTATTAATAGTAGCCGCAATAGTGGTCGTAAGATTAGTGGGACTAGTAGTAGTGGAAGTGGTAGTTGTTGAAGGAGTAGTAGTAGTAGATCAGTAGTTGCAGTAGTTGTACTAGTAGTTATCATAGCAGTAGGAGTAGTAGTAGCAACAGCAGTAGTAGTAGCAGCAGCAGTAGCTATTGAAATAGTAGTAGTAGTAGGAGGAGTAGTAGTAGGAGTAGTAGCAGTAGTAGTGGTAGGAGTAGCTGTAGTAGTTATTGGAGTAGTAGTAGTAAAAAGAGTAGTAGGCGTAGTAGGAGTAGCAAGAATATTAGGAGTTGCAATAATAGTAATCGTAGGAGAAGCAGTATTAACAGTAGCCGCAGTAGTAGTAGTAAGATTAGCGGGAGTAGTAGTAGTGGTAGTGGTAGTTGCTGTAGTAGTAGTAGCACCAGCAGTTGTAGTTGTTGTACTAGTAGTGGTGGTAGTAGTATGAGTAGTTATAGCCGGAGAAGTATGGGTAGTTGTAGGAGTAGTAGTAGTAGTAGCTGTAGTAGCAGCTACAGCAGCAGCTGTAGCAATAGTAGCAGTAGTTTTAGTAGTTGTAGTATAGTAGTAGTGGGATAGTAGTAGTACTAGTAGAAGTAGTAGTAGCGATAGTTGTCGTATCAGCAGTAGCAGTTGTAGTAGTAGTAGAAGAAGTAGTAGTAGTAGAAGTAGGAGTAGCAGCAGTGGCAGTAAGAGTAGTAGTAGTTGTAGTAGCAGTAGTAATAGAAACAGCAGTAGTAGGGATAGTAGTAGTGGCAGTAGAGATAAGAGTAGCAACAACAATAGTAGTAGTAGGAGTAGCAGGGGTAGTAGTAGTAGTTGTGGTAGGAGTCATTGCAGTAGCAGTAATAGGAATAGTAGGAAAAGCAGTCGAAGTGGGTGTAGTAGCAATAGTAGTAATAGTTGTTGTAGTAGTTGTAGTAGGGGTGAGAGTAGTCGTAGTAGTGGTAGTAGCAGTAATTGTAGTAGTAGTTGCAGTAGCAGGAACATCAATTGTAGTTGTACTAGTAGTAGTAGCAGCAGTAGTAGTCAAAGAAGCAACATTCATTGTAGTATTAGGAGCAATGGCAATAGTAGTAGAAGTTGTAGCAATTGTAGGAGTAATAGTAGCCACTGTAGTTGTAGCGGCAGTAATAGTAGTAGCCATACTAGTAATAAGAGTAGTAGTAGTAGCCACAGAAGTAGTAGCAAAAGTAGTTAAAGTAAAAGTAGCAGTAGCAGTAGTAATAATAGCAGTAGTACTAGTAGCTATGGTAGTAATAGTAGCAGAAGTAGTAGAAGCAGTTGTAGTTGTATTAGTGGTAGTAGTTGTAGTAGTAGTAGCTATTGTAGTCGTATTTGTTGAAACAGTAGTAGTAGTGGTAGTAGTAGTAGCATTTTCCATAGTGGTAGCAATTTTAGTAGTAGTAGCAATGCTAGATCAGCTGTTGTTGTAGAAGCTTAAGTAGTAGCAGAAGTAGGAGTAATGGTAGTGGTAGCAATAGAACCTGTAGTAGCCTCAAAATTAGTAGTAATAGTAGTTGAAGACGTAGAAACAGTAGTTGTCATTGTAGTAGTAGGCACGGTAATTGTAGTTGCAAGAGTACTACCACTAGTAGTAGCTGTAGGAATAGTAGTAGTAGTAGTAGTAGTAGTAGTAGTAGTAGTAGTAGTAGTAGTAGTAGTAGTAGTAGAACTAGCAGTAACAATAGTAGCTGTAGTAGTTGTTGTAATAGTGTGAATAGTAGTATAAGTAGCAATAGGAGTAGTAGTGGGAGTGGCAATAGTAGTAGTAATACAAGTAGGAGCAGTAGTTGTTGTCGTAGGATAGTACCAGTTGTAGTAGTAGTAGTAATAGTAGTATTAGTGGTTATTGTCATAGTTGTACCTATAGTAGTTGTAGCAGCTATCGTTGTAGTAGCAGCAGGAGTTGTAGTAGTAGCTATAGCACTTGTATTAGGAGTAGTAATAGTTATTGTAGTAGTAGTAGTTTTAGCAGCAGAAGTAGCAGATGTTGTAGTGGTAGTAGTAGTAAAAGCAGTACCTATAGTATTAGTAGCAATAGTAGTAGTTGTAGTAGTAGTAGTCGGAGGAGTAATAGTAGTAGGAATAGTATTAGTAAGAGTTGTGGTAGTAGTAGTACTAGTAGTATTAATAGTAGTAGTAGGAGCTATGGAAGTTGTAGTGATAGTAGTGGCTACTGTAGTAGAAGTAGTAGTAGTTGTAGTCGCAGCTATTGCAGTAGCAATAGCTATAGCAGTAGTAGTAGCTATAGTAAAAGCAGGAGTAGAAGCAGTTGGGGCAGTAGCTATAGTAGTAGTAGTAGTAGTTGTTGTTGTTATAGTTGTAGTAGTAGTAGCTGTGGTAGCAGTAGCTGTAGTCACTGCAGTAGCATTAGTGCTTGTAGCAGTAGTGGTAGTAGCGATAGTAGTAGCAGTAGCAGGTGTAGTAGTAGAACTAGTAGGAATAGTAGGTGTAACTATTGTAGTAGTCGCAGTAGTAGTAGTAGTAGAAGGAGTAGTAGCATAAGCAGAAGTAGTCATAGCAATAGTAGCAGCAATATTGATAGTAGCAATAGTTGTGTTAGCTGCAATCATAATAGTACTAGCTGTAGCAGTTGTAGCAGAAGTGTTAGGCACAGTTGTAGTAGCACGGTAGTAGCAGCTATTGCAATAGTAGCAGCAATAGGAATAGCAGTAGTATCACTAGTTGCACTTTTAGTCTTATCAGTTGTAGTAGTAGTAGGAGTAGCAGTAGTAGGAATAGTAGTGGTAGTAATACGAGCTGCAGTAGTTGTAGTAGTAGTAGCTGTAGTAGTAGCAGTAGTTGCTGATGTCTTATTAGCAGAAGTAGTTGTAGCAGTGGCGGTAGTAGTAGTAATAGTCATAGTAGTAGTAATAGTAATAGTAGTAGTCATAGTAGTACTAGAGGAAGTTGTAGTAGTGGTAGTAAGAGTAGTACTATTAGTGGCTATACTAGCATAAGTAGCAGTAGTTGTATTAGTAGTAGTTGTGGCAGTAATCGTAGTAGTAGCAGTAGCTATAGTAGTAGTACTTGTAGCAAGAATAGTAGTTTCAATAGCAGTAGCAGTTGTAGCAGTTGTAGTATTAGCAGTAGTAGAAGTAGTATTTGTATTAGTAGTAGTAGTAGTAGTAGTAGTCGCTATAGTTGTAGTAGAAGTCGTAGTTGTACTATTAGGAGCAGTAGTAGAAGTAGTATTAGCAGTAGTTGTAGTAGTAATGGTAGTAGAAGTAACAGTATTATTTGTAGTAGTAGTTGTTGTTGTTGTTATTGTAGCATGAGTAGTTGCTGAAGTAGTACCAAAATTCATAAGAGTAGTTGTAGTCGTAGCATTAGTAGTTGCAGAAGTAGTAGCAAAATTAGTTGAAGCAAAAGTTGAAGTAGTTGTAGCAGAAGTATTAGCAGAAGTAGTAGTAGTAGTAGTAGGAGCAATAATAGCAACAGTAGTAGTAATAGTAGTAGTTGTAGAAGTAGTAGTTGTAGCAGTAGTACAATACTACTAGTAGCAGTTTCCAAAATAGTAGCAGTTGTAATAGTAGTAGTGGTTGTTGTATGGGCAAAAGTTGTAGACAGAGTAGTCATAGCAGCAGCAATAGTAGTAATAGTAGCTGTGGTAGTAGTAGTAGTAGTAGTAGCAGCAACAATAGCAGTAGTAGTATTAGCAGGAGTAGTACAAGTAGTAGTAGTATTAGCAGGAGTAGTACTAGTAGTAGTAGTAGTTGCTGGAGTAGTACTAGTAGTAGTTGTTGTTGTTGTTGTATAAAGTAGCAGTAGTTGTAGTAGTACTAGCTATAGTTGTAGGCGTAGTAGCAGTAGTAGCATTATTATTATTAGTAGTAGTATTACTAGCAGCCGCAGAAGTACTAGCAGCAATAGCAGTTACAACAGCAATAATAATAGTAGAAGTATTAGTAGTAGTAGTTGTTGTCACAGCAGCTGTAATAGCTGTAGTAATAGTAGTAGTAGTAGAAGTAGTAGTCGTAGCAATAGTAGCAACAACAACATTAGCAGTTGTAGCAGTAGTAGTCGTCATAATAGTAGTAGTAGCAGTTGCGGGACTAGCAGTTGTAGTAACAAAAGTATTTGGAGTTGTGGTAGTAGTAGTACTAGTAGTAGTAATAATAATAGTAGGAGTTGTGGTAGTTCTAGTAGTAGTAGTAGTAGTGGTAGTAGCAGTGGAAGTAGTAGCAGTAGTAGTCTTGGTAGCAGCAAAAGTAGAAGTAGTTGTAGGTGTAGTAGTAGTCACAGTAGTAGTAGTTGTCGTAGTAGTGGTTGTGGTAGTAGCTGTAGCCGTAGTAGTGGTAGTAGTAGCAATAGCCATAGTAGCAATTGTTGTAGTAATAGTAGTAGTAGTTGTGGCAACAACAGTAGTAGCAATAGTAGTGGTAGTAGTATAAGTAGAAGTAGTAGCAGCACTAATAGTAGTAGTAGTCATAGTAGTGGGAGCTGTAGCACTAGTAGTTGTAGCAACAGTAGTATTAGGAGTAGCAGTAGTGGTAGAAGCATTAGCAGCAGTAGCTCTAGTAGTAGTAGCAGAAGCAATAGTAGTTGTAGCAGTATTAGAAGTAGTAGCAATGGTAGTAGTAGTAGCTGTTGCAGTGGAACTAGTAGTAGGAATAGTCAGAGTAATAGTAGTAGTAGTAGTAGTAGTAGTAGTAGTAGTAGTAGTAATAATAGTAGTAGAAGTAGTAGTAGTAGTAATAGTAGTAGTAGTAGTAGTAGTAGTAGTAGCAGCAGGAGTAGTAGCAATAGTAGTAGGAGAAGCAGTAGTGGCAGAAGCATTAGTAGCCGTTGCAGTAGTAGTTGCAGTAGTAGTAGTTGTAGTGGCAGTAGTAGTAGTAGTTATAGTAGTAGTAGTGGCAGTTGTAGTAGGAGGTGCAGTATTAGTAGTCGTAATAGTAGTAGTAGTGGTAGTTGCAGCAATAGCTGTTGTAGTAGGAGCTGTAGTTGCATTAGTAGTGGTAGTAGTAGTAGTAGCAGTAGTGGTACGAGGAGTAGTTGTAGTAGTAGTTGGATCTATAGCAGAAGTAGCGATTGGAGTTGTAGTAATAGTAGTAGCAGTAGTAGTAGTGGTAAGAATGGTAGTAGTAGTAGCAGATGTTGTAGCAGTAGCAGTAATAGTAGATATAGGTGTAGCTGCTGTGGCAGTAGTTATTGGAGTAGTAAAAGTAGCAGTAGCAGTAGCAGCAGTAATAGTAGTGCAGTAATGATAGTAGTAACTGTAGCTATAGTAGTAGTAGTAGTAATAGTAGTAGCAGTAGTAATATTAGTAGTAGTAGTAATAGTAGTAGCAGTTGTGATAGTTGTAGCAGCTGGAGGAGGAGTAGTGGCACTAGTCGTACCAACAGTAGTGGTAGTAGCAGTAGTATTTATAGTAGTAGTAGTAGGAGTAGGAGTTGTAACAGTAGTTATAGTAGAAATAGTAGTAGTAGTGGCAATAGTAGCAGTAGTAGCAGCAAAAGCATCAGCAGTAGTACTAGCAGTAGTAGTAGTAACACTAGTAATAGCAACAATAGGACTTGTAGCAGCAGTAGATGTAGCCGTAGTGGTACTGATAGCAATAGTAGCAGAAGCAGTAGTAGTAGCGGTAGTAGTAGTAGTTGCAGTAGTAGTCGTCGTCGTCGTAGTAGTAGTAGTAGTAGTAGTAGTAGTAGTAGTAGTAGTAGTAGTAGTAGTAGTAGTAGTAGCAGTAACTATGGTAGCAGATGGAATAGTAGTAGTAGCAGTGCTAGCAGTATTAGTAGTAGCAGTTGCAGCTGCCATAGTAGTAGCAGCAGTAGCTATTGTAGTTATAGTATTAGTAGTAGCAGCTATTGTAGAATTAAGAGTAGTAGTATAGGTAGTTATAATAGTAGTTGCAGCATCAATCGTAGTTGTAGTTGTAGTATTAGTAGTAATAGAAATAGTAGTAGTAGTAGTAGCAGTAGAAGAAGTAGCAATAGTGGTAGAAGTATTAGTAGTAGAAGTAGTATTAGTGGTAGTAGTTGTAGTAGTTGAGTAGTAGTTGTTGTAGAAGTAGTAGTAGTGGTAGTAGTAGTAGTAGCAGTAGTAGCAGAACTAGTAGTTGTATTTTAAGTAGTAGTAGTAGTATGAGTGATAGTACTAGTAGTTAGAGGAGTGCGAGTAGCATCAGTCGTGGCAGTAGTAGCAGTAGTAGTAGTACAAGTAGCAGTATCAGTAATAGTAGCAGTACTCATAGTAGTAGTAACAGTAGAAGTAGTTGAAGTAGCAGCAGTAATAGTAAGTGTAATAGAATTGGAAGTAGCAATAGTAGCAATAGCGATAATAGTAGTAGCAGGAGGAGGAGGAGTAGTAGTAGTAGTAGTACTACTACTACTACTAGTCGTAGTAGTAGTAGTAACAGTTGTAGTAGCAGTGGCAGTTATTATTATTGTAGTAGTGGCAGTTCCAGTAGTTGGCGTAGCAGAAGTAGTTGTAGGTGAAGCATAATTGCAGAAGCATTAGTAGTGGTAGCAATAGTAGTAGCAGTGGTAGTTGTAGAATTGGCAGAGTAGTAGTAGTAAAAGTAGTAGTAGTAGTGATAGTAGTTGTAATAGTAGTAGTAGAAGTAATAGTTATAGTAGTAATAGTGGAAGTTGTAGTAGTAAGAAGTTTAGTAGTAGTTGCAACAGTAGCAGGAGTAGTAGTTGTAGCAGCAGCAGCAGTAGTGGTTATAGTAATAGTAGTAGTGGTAGTAGTCGTAGTAATAGTGCTTTGAGGAGTAGTTGGAATAGTAGTAGCAGAAGTAGTAGAAGTTGCAATAGGAGTAGTAGTAGTATTAGAAGTAGCAGTGGCAGTCGTAGCAAAAGTAGTAGTAGTAGTAGCTGTCTCTGTAGTAGCAGCAGTGGTAGTTGTAGGAGTAGTAGTAAACAGTAGTAGTTATAGCGATAGTAGTAGTAATAGTAGTAGTAGTAGTGATAGTAATAGTACTAATAGTAATAGCAGTAGTGATAGTAACAGCAGTAGTAGTGGTATTAGTAGTAGTTGTAGTAGTAGTAGGAGTAGCAGTAGGAGCAATAGCAGCAGCAACAGTAGTAGTAACTATAGTAGTAATAGGAGTAGTCATAGTAGCAATTATTATAGGAGGAGTAGTAGTTGGAGTAGTAGTGGAAGTAGCAGTGGTAGAAGTGACAGTAGCAACAGTAGTCGGTGTAGTAGTGGTAGTAGTTGTTGTAGCTGTTATAGTAGCAGTAGTGGAAGTAGTAATAGCAGCAGTAGTAGTCAAAGTAGTAGCGGTAGTTGTAAGTGTAGTGGTACTGGTTGCATTAGTAGCAGTAGCAATAATAGTAGCAGTAGGTGTTGTTGTTGTAGTAGCAGCAGTAGCCGTAGTTGTAGTAATAACAGTGGTAACAGGAGTAGTAGTAGTTGTTGTAGTAGCAGCAGTATTATTAGAAGTAGTTGCAGTTGCAGCTGTAATATTAGTAGGAGTGGCTGTTGTAGTAGTTACAGGAGAAGTAGTCGTAGTAGTAGTAGTAGTACTAGTAATAGTAGCAGCAGTTGTAGAAGTAGAAGTGGAAGTGTTAAAACTAGTAGTTGCAATAGTACTAGTAGTAGTAGTAGCAGTAGCAGTTACCATAGCAATAAGACAAGTAGTAGTTGTTGTTGTACTAGTAGTAGTAGTAGTAGTAGTAGTAAGAATAGTAGTTGTAATGGAAGTAGTAGTAGTAGTGGTAGAAGTAGTTGTTTTAGTAGTTGGGCTAAAAGTACCAGAAGTAATAGTATTAGGAGTAGGAGCAGTATTTGTAGTAGTACTAGTAGTAGTAGTAGTAGTAGTTGCAGTAGTACCAGAAGTAGTAGTGGCAATAGTAGTATCAGTAGCAGTGGTACTGGCAATAATTGTAGCAATAGCAATAGTAGAAGTGGTAGTAGATGTAGCAGTATTAGCAGTTGCAGTAGTAGTAGTAGTAGTCGTAGTAGTAGTTGTTGTAGTATCAGCATTACCAATAGTAGCAGTTGTTGTTATTGTTGTTGTTGTAGTAGCTGCCTTGGTAGTTGTTGTTGTTGTTGTATTAGCAGTGGCAATAGTAGTAGTAGTAGCAGTAGTAGCAAGAGTAGTAGTTGTTGCAGTAGTAGTAGTAGGTGTGGCAGAAATAGGAAGAGTTATAACAGTGGTAGTAGCAGTAGTAGCAGTAGCAGTAGTAGCAGTAGTAGCAGTAGCAGTAATGGCAGTAGTAGAAGTAGTAATTAGTAATAATAGTAGTAATAGTAGTAGTAGCAATTGTAGTAGTAATAGTAGCAGTAGCATCAATAGTGGTAGCCATTGTAGTAGTCGTAGTAGTAGCGGTAGGAGTAGTTGTAATAGTAGCAGCAACAACAATAGTAGCAGTAGTCGTAGTAGGAGGATAGTAGTAGTATCAGTAGTAGTAGTAGTATTGGTAGTAGTAGTAGCAGCCGTAGTAGAAGTAGTACCAACAGTAATGGCAGCAGTAATAGTAGTTGAATTAGTAGTAGCTGTACTAGTAGAAGTAGTAGTAGTAGTAGTGACGATAGTAGTAGTAATAATAGTTGTACTAGTAGGATTAGTTGTTGTAGTAGAAGTAGTAGTAGTGTAGTAGTGTAGTAGTGTAGTATTGTAGTCGTAGTAGTATTAGTAGTAGTAGCAGTGTAGTAGAATTAGCAGAAGTAGAAGAAGCAGTAGTTGCAGTAGTACTAATAGCAGTAGCAGTAGTTACAGTTCTAGTAGCTATAGTAGTGGTACTAGTAGCAGTAGTAGAAGGAGGAGTAGTAGTAGCAATAGTAGTAGCAATAGCAATTATAGCAGTAATGGTAGTAGTTGTGGTATTAGTAGTAACGATAGCAGTATTAGGAGTGGCAGTAGTAGTAGTAGTAGTAATAGTAGCAACAACAGTAGTGGTGGTAGTAGTAGTAGTAGTAGTAGCAGCAGCAAAAGTAGTATTAGCTGCAGCAGAAGTAGCAATAGTAGTTGTAGCAGTAGTAGTAGTCGGTGTAGCAATAGTGTTAGTAGTAGTAGTAGTAGGAGTAGTTCTAGTCGTAGTAGTAAAAGTAGTAGCAATAGTCGTCATAGCAGTAGTTGTAATAGTATTAGCATTACTAGTAGCCTTATTATGAGTAGTAGTAGTAGGAGCAATATTAGTAGTGGTAGTGCAAGTAGTCATTGTAGTAGTTATAGTAGTAGTAGTACTAAGTTATTGTAGTGGTAGGAATATTAGTAGTGTTGGTAGTAGTTGAAGTAGGAGGAGGAGGAGGAGGAGGAGGAGTAATAGCGGCAGTAGCTGTAGTAGGCGTATTAGCAGTAACTATAGTAGTAGGAGTAGTAGCTATAATAGTAGGAGTAGTAGCAGTAGCAGTTGTGGTAGCAGTTGCAGTAGTAATAGTAGTAATAGTAGTGATAGCAGTATTAGCAATCGCACTAATAGGAAAAGTAGTTAAAGCAGTCGCAGTAGGTGTAGTAGCAGTAGCAGTAGTAGTAGTTGTAGTATTTGTACTAGCAGCAACAGTAACAGTAGTAGTAGTCATAGTTGTAGTAGGAGTGAGAGTAGCAGTAGTAGTGGTAGTAGTAGTAGTAGTAGTCATAGTAGCAGTAGTAGTAGTATTTGTTGTATTGGTAGTAGCTGTACCAGTCGTAGTAGTAGTAGTAGTAGTGGGAGAAGTAGTTGTGCCAGGAGTATTAGTAGCAATAGTAGTAGTAATAGTGGTAGTAGTTGTGTTGGCAGTAATAATAGTAGTAAGTAGTTGTTGTACTAGTAACAATAGTCATAGTATCAATGGTCATTGTACTAATAGTAGTGGTAGTAGCAGTTGTGGTAGTAGGAGTAGTAAAAGTAGTTGCAACTATAGTAGGAGTGATAATAGCAGTAGTAGCAATAGAGTAGTCGAAGTAGTAGTAGTAGTCATAGTAACGGTAGCAGTTGTCGCAATAGTAGTAGTAGTAGTAATAGTATTAGTAGCAGTAGTAGTTGTAGTTTGAGTAGTAGTAGAAGTATTAGTAGCAATTGTAGTAGCAATAGTAGCAGTAGTTGTTGTAGTATTAGTAGTTGTAGTACTAATAGTAGTTATAATAGTAATAGTATTAGTAGTAGAAGTAGCAGTAGTAGTAGTGTTAGTCATTGCAGTAGTAGTTGCAGAATTAGTAGCAATAGTTGCAGCAACACTAGTAGCAAAAGTGGCAATAGTAGGAGAAGAAGTGGTCGCAAAAGTAGTTGAAGTAAATGTAGTAGTAGCAGTGGTAGTTGCAGTAGTAATAATAGCAGTAGTTGGAGTGGCAATAGTAGTGGTAGCAATAGTAGTAGTTGTAGTAGTTGTAGTAGTAGGAGGAGCAGTAGTAGGATAGTAGATGTAGTTGTAGTAGCAGTTTTAATAGTAGCAGTAGTAGTAGCAATTGCCATTCTGGTTGTCTTTTTTGTAGTAGTAGTAGTAGTACTAGTATGAGCAGTATTTATAGAAGCAGGAGTAGTAGCAGCTGTAATAGGAGTAGTAGTTGTTGTTATAGTAGTAGTAATAGTGGTAGTAGTCGAAGTAGTACCATTAATTGTAGTTGTAGTAGTTGTACCATTAGTTGTAGCAGTAGCAGCAGTAGTAGTAGTAATTATTGTTGTTGTAGTCACAGTAGTAATCGCAGTAGTCATAGTAGTAATAGTTGCAGTTGCAGTAGCAGTAGTAGCAACTGTAGAAGAAGTAGTAGCTGTTGTAGAAATACTAGGAAGAGTATTATTCACATTAGTAGTAGGCGCAGTAGATGTCGTTGCAGGAGTCCTACCACCAGTAGTTGTAGTAGTAGTAGTAGTAGTAGTTGTTGTTGTTGTTGTTATTATTGTAGTATTAGTAGTAGTAGCAGCTGCATCAGCAGCATCAGCAGTAGTAGTAGTAGTAGTAGTAGTAGTAGTAGTAGTAGTAGTAGTAGTAGTAGTAGTAGTAGTAGTAGTGGTAGTCGTAGTAGTAGTAGTAGTAGTAGTAGAAGTAGTAGTAGTAGTACTAGCTGCAGCAGTAGTAACAATAGTTGTAGCAGTAGCAGTAGGAGTCGTAGTGGTAGTAGCAGGAGTAGTGCCATTAGTAGTAGTAGTAATAGTAGTAGCTATAGCAGTATTCGTAGTAGCGGTAGTAGTAGCAGTAGCAATTGGTTGAGTAGAAGCTATAGAAGTAGTAGCTGTAGCAGTTGTAGCAGTAGTAGTAGCAACACTAGTAGTAGCCAAGGCAGTTGTAGCAATAGTAGTAGTGGTAGCAGTAGCATTTGTAGCAGTAGTAGCAAGAGTAGCACTAGTAGTTGTGGTTGGTGTAGTAGTAGCAGTAGTAGGGGTAGCAATAGTAGGAGTAGCAGTTGTAGCAGGAGTAGGATTTTACAGTAGCAGTTGCTGTTGTAGCAATAGAAGCAGTAGTAGCGAAAGCAGTATTAGGAGTAATTGTAGTAGTAGTTGTTGTTGTACTAGTTGTAATTGTAGCGGTGGTAGTAGCTGTTGTAGTAGTAGCAGCAGAAGTCGTAGTAGTAATAGAAGCAGCAGCAGTAGTAGTAGTAGTAGCAATAGTACTATTGGTTGGAGTTGCTGTAGTAATAGTAGTAGTTGTAGCAATCGTAGCAGAGGCAGTAGCATTAGCAGTAGTAGTAGTAGTTGAAGTAGTAGAAGTAGCAGTATTAGTAGTAGTAGCAGAAGTCGTAGTAGTAGTTGTACTAGTTGCAGTAGCAGTAGTAGCTGTAGCAGTTGCAACAACAACAATAGGTGTAGTAATAGTAGTAGTAGTAATAGTTGTAGTAGTAGTAGTAGTAGTAGTAGTAGTAGTAGTAGTAGTAGCAGTAGTAGTATTAGTCACAGTAGGAGTTGTTGTAGTAGTAGTAGTAATAGCAGGAGTAGTAGTTGTAGTATTAGCAGTTGTAGTACTAATAGTACTTGTAGTAGTAATAGTATTAGTAGTTGTAGTACTAATAGTAGCTATAGTGGTAGTAGTGTTAGTAGTTGCAGAAGTTGTTGCAGAACTAGAAGCAGTAGTTGCTGCGGTAGCAGTTGCAGAAGTGACAATAGTAGGAGCCGATGTAGTAGCTGTAGTAATAGTTGCTGTAGTAGTAGCAATAGTCGTAGAAGTAGTTGTAGTAGCAGTAGCAATTGTAGTAGTAGCAGTAGTAGCTGTAGTAGAAGTAGAAGTAGTAGTAGCAGTTGCCATAGTGGTAGCAGTTTTAGTAGTAGTTGTAGTACTCGTATGAGCAGTAGTTGTAGAAGCAGGAATAGTAGCCACAGTAGTAGCATTAGTAGTAGTAGCCATAGTAGTACTAGCAGTAGCAGAAGCAGTACTAGAAGTTGTAGAAGGAGCAGTACTAGAAATAGTAGGAACAATAGTAGTCACACTAGTAGTAGGCACAGTAGTTGTAGTTGTAGGAGTGCTGCCACTAGTAGTAGTAGTAGTAGTAGCAGTAGTTGTTGTAGTAGCAGTTGAAGTACTAGCAATAGTTGTAGTAGTAGTAGTGGTAGTAGTAGTAGTAGTAGTTATTTTTGTAGTAGTAGTAGTAGCAGTAGCAGTAATAGTAGTAGTAGCAATAGTAGTAGTAGTTGTAGTAGTAGTAGTTGTTGTTGTTGTCGTTGTAGTAGCAGCAGCAGTACAAGTAGAAGCGATAGTAGTAGTAGTGGTGGTTGTAGTAGCAGTAGTCGCAGTAGTAGTCGTAGTAATAGTAGCAGCAACAGTAGTAGTAGTAGTAGTAATAGTAGCAGTAATGGTAGTAGTAGTAGTAGTATTAGTAGTAGTTCTAGTAGCAGTAGTAATAATAATAATAGTAGTGCTTGTTGCTGTTGTTGTAATAGTAGTTGTTGTAGTTGTTGTAGTATTAGGAGTAGTAGTAGCAATAGTAGTAGTAGTAGAAGTAGTAATAGTAGTAGTAGTCGTAGTAGTAATAGCAGTAGTAGTAGATGTTGGAATAGTAGTTATAGTAGTAGTAGGAGTAGTAGTAGTCGTAGTAGTATTTATAGTAGTAATAGTAGTCATAGTAGTAGTAATAGTAGTAGTAGCAGCACCAGTAGTTGTGGTGGTAGAGGCAGTAGTATTAGGTGCACAAGTAAAGGTAGTAGTATTAATAGTAATAGTAGTAGTTGCAGAACTAGTTGTAGTAATAGTTGTAGTTGTAGAGGTAACTATCAGAGTAGTAGTAGGAGTAGGAGTCGGAGTTATTGTACTAGTAGTAGTAGTAGCAACAGTTGTAGTAGTAGTAGGAGGAGAAGTAGTAGTAGTATTAGTAGTAGTAGTGGTGGTAGCAGTAGTAATAGTAGTAGTAGTAATAGTAGAAGTAGTAGCAACTATAGTGGTACTAATGGTAGTAGTAGAGGTTGTAGGAGCTGCAGCAGCGGTAGTGGTAGTAGTAGTAGTAGTAGCATAAGTGGTTGCAGTAGCACTAGAAGCAGTAGTAGTAGAAATATAAGTAGAAGCAGAAGTAGTAATAGTAGTAGTAGTATTATAGCCGCAGTAGTAATAGTAGTAGGAGCAGTGGGAGTAGTAGTAGTAGCAGCAGCAGTGGTGGTAGTAGTCGTATTGGTCGTAGTAGTTGTAAAAGGACTAGTAGTAATAGAAGTAGCAATAGCAGTAGTGGTAATAGCACTAGTAGTAGTAGCAACAGTAGTAGTTGTGGTAGTAGCAGTAGCAGTAGCAATAGGTGCAGTAGTAGTAGCAGAAATATTAGTAGTAGTTATAGTAGCAGAAGCAGTAGTATGTGTAGTAAGAGCTGTAATAGTAGTAGTAGTAGTAGTATTAGCAGCAAGAGTTGTAGTAGTAGTAGTAGTAGCAGCTGCAGTAGCGACAATAGCAGTAGTAATAGTAGTAGGATTGGCAGAAGTAGTAGCAGTAGTACTAGTAGTTTTAGTAGTAGTAGCAGAAGTTGCCGTACGGGAAGTAGTAGCAATAGAACTAGTAATTATAGTAGTTGAAGCAATAGTAGTTGTAATTTTAGCAATAGGAGAAGTAGTAAGAGTAGTAGTTATTGTAGCAGTAGCTGCAACAATAGTTGTTGTTGTTGTTGTAGTTGTTGTAGTAGTAGTAGTAGTAGTAGTAGTAGTAGTAGTAGTAGTAGTAGTAATAGTAGTAGTAGTAGTAGTAGAGTAGTGTTAGTAGTATAGTAGTAAGTAGTAGTAGTATAGTAGTAGTAGTAGAAGTAGTAGTAGTCATAGGTAGTCGTAGTCGCTGTGGTAGGAGTCGTTCTAGTAAGTAGTAGTTGTAGCCCAACATTAGTAATAGTAGAACCGGTAGTAGTAAAGTAGTTGTGGTAGAAGTAGTAGCCGCAGTAGTAATAGTAACAGAAGTAGTAGCATTTATAGTTGTATTCATAGTAATCATAGTATTGGTAGTAGCAGAAGCAGATGTAGCAGTAGTAGTAGCATCAGCAGTTGTAGTGGTATTAGTAGTACTAGCAGCAACAACAGTACTAGTATTCGTAGTAGCAGTTGTAGTAGGAGTTATAATGATAGTAGTAGTAGTTGAAGTAGTAGCAGTAGTAGCAGTAGTTGTAGTTGCAGCATGAATAGCAACAGCAGCAGTAGCAATGGTACTAGCTACGACAGTAATAACAGTAGTAGTAGTATTAGCGGCAGTAGTAGTTATAGTGGAAGTAGCAATAGTAGTAGTACTAGTAGCAGCAACAACAGTAGTAGTAGTCGTGGTGGTGGTGGTAGTAATAGTAGCAGTAGTTGTTGTAGTAGTAGTAGTAGTACCAATAGTAGTAGTAGTGGCAACTGTAGTAGTCATAGTACTTGTTGTAGTAGTAGCAAAAATAGTACTTGTTGTAGTAGTAGTGGCAACTGTAGTAGTGATAGTAGCTGTAGTAGCTGTAGTCATAGTAGTCATAGCAGTAGAAGTAGTAGTAGTAGTAGTAGCAAAAGGCAATGTAGTTGTACTAGTAGTAGCTGTAATAGTAGTAGTGGTAGTAGTAGTTGTTATAGCGACAACAGTAATAGTAGCAAAAGTATTTGTTGTAGTTGTGGTTTTCATTGAAACAACAACAACAATAGTTCAAGTAGCACTAGTAGTTACAGTAGTAGTACTAGCAATAGTAGAAGTAGTAAGAGAAGTAGAGTAGTAGCAGTAGTTGCAGTAATAGTTGTAGTAGTAGTAGTAGCTGTAGTGGTAGTAGTAGTAATAGCAGCAAGTGGAGTAGCAGTAGCAGTAGAAGAAGTAGGAGTAGTATTAGTAGTAGTAGACGCTGTAGTTGTAGTAGTAGTTGTTATAACGGTAGTAGAATAAACAGCATTAGGGGCGGTAGTAGTATTACTAGAAGTAGTAGTGGCAGCAGCTGCAACAACAGTAATAGTAGTAGTAGTAGTAGTTGTAGTAGTAGTAATATTAGTAGCCACAATAGAAGTAGTGGTACCAGAAGTAGTAGAAGTATTAGAAGTAGTGGTAGTACGAGCAGTAGCAAAGGTAGTAGTAGTTGCAGTATTAGAAATAGTAGTAGTAGTAGCAATAGTAACAACAACAATAGTAGTAATAGTAGTAGTAGTTGCCATAGTAGTAGTAATAAAGTAGTAGTAGTAGTACTTATAGTAGTTGTTGTAGAAGCAGAAGCAGTAGTAGCAGTAGTAGTGGTAGTGGCAGTAGTAGTAGTCGTAGTAGAAATAGTATTAGTTGTAGTAGTAGTAGAAATAGCAGTAGCAGCAGCAGCAGCAGTTGTTGGAGAAGTAGTAGTTGTTGTGGTTGTTATTGTTGTAGGTTAAGTAGTAGTAGACTGGTTGTAGTTGTAGTAGTTGTAGTTGTAGTATTTGTAGAAGTAGTAATAGTAGTAGTAGTAGTAATAGTAGTAGTTTTAGTAGTAGTAGCAACAATTCAAGTAGTAGGAGCAGTAGTAGTAATAGTAGTAGGTTTGGTAGTAGTAACAATTATTGTAGTAACAGTAGTAGTGGCGACAACAACAATGGTTTTATTAATGTAGTAGTTATCATATTAGTAGTAGTGGCAGTAGTAGTAATAGTAGCAGCAGAAGTAGCACTAGCCGTAGCTGTATCGATAGTGTCAGTAGTCGCCGTAGTAGTAGTAGTAGGAGTAGTAGCGGTAGTAGTAGTAATAGTAGTAGTAGTAGTAGTAATAATGGTAGTAGTAGTAGTAGTAGTAGTAGTAGTAGTAATAGTAGGAGGAGCAGTAGTTGCAGCAGTTGTAGTAGCAGCAGTCGTAGTAGTAGTATAAGCTGAAGCAGTAGTTGAAGGAGAAAGAGTAGTAGTTGTAGTTGTAGTAGAACTAGGAGTTGCAGCAGAAGTTGTGGTGGTTGTCGTAGTTACCGTATGAGCAGTAGTCGCAACATAAGTAGTAGTAGTAGTAGCAGTAAATGTTATAGTGGAAGTCATAGTATTAGAAATAGCAGTAGCAGTAGTTGTACGAGTGTCAGTAATAGTTGCAGTAGCAGTAGTAGAAGTAGTAGCAGGTGCAGTAGTAGTAGTAGTAGGAGGAGTAGTGGTAATAGTAGTAGCAATAGTAGTAGTATTTGTTGTTGTAGTTGTTGTAGTAGTAGTAGTAGACATACCGACAGTAGTAGTAGTGGTGGTAGTAGTAGTAGCAATTGTAGTGGAAGTAGTAGTAGTTGTTGCAATAGGAGCCAAAGTTGAAGTCGTAGTAGTAGTAGTAGTAGTAGTAGCAGAAGTAGCAGTATTAGTCGTAGTAGTAGTAGAAGTTGTAGCACTGAACTTGCAATAGTAGTAGTAGTAGGAGGAGTAGTAGTAGCAGAAGTGGATGAATAAAGTACTAGTAGTAGTAATAGAAATAGCTGTAGCAGTAGTAGTAGTAGTAGTAGTAGTAGTAGTATTAGTAGCCGCAGTAGTAGTAGAAGTAGTAGTAGTAGTAGGAGTAGTTGTTGTTGTAGTAGTAGTCATAGTAGCTGTAGTAGCAGTAGTAGCAATAGCAGCAGCAGTAACAAAATAGTAGTAATGGTGGTGGTGGTAGTAGTAGCTGTATTGGCAATAGTTGCAGCAGTTGTAGCAGTAGTTGCAACAGTATCAATAGTAATAGAAGTAGTAGCAATAGTAGTTGTAGTAGTAGCAATAGTTGTTGTAGTAGCATTAGTAGTAGTAGGAGTAGTACCACTAGTAGCAGTAGTAGCGGTAGGCGTAGCTGTAGTAGCAGTAATAGCTGTAGTTGTGGTCGTTGTAGTAGCAGTAGTAGCAATAGTAGTAGCAGTAGTAGTAACCATAGTACAAGAAGCAGTAAAAGTAGAAGTAGTAGCAGTAGTTGTAGTAGAAGTAGTAGTAATAGCAGCAGTTGTAGTTGCAGCAGCAATTGTAGTGGTAGGTGTAATAATAGTAGTAGAACTAGTCAATGTAGGATCTGCAGCAGTAGCAACAGTAGCAGTAGCAGCGGAAGTAGTAGTAGTGGCCGTAACAACAATAGTAGCAGTAGCAGTAGCAGTAGTAGTTATGGTTGTGGTAGTAGTAGTGGAAGTAGTTGTAATAGTCGCAACAGTAGTAGTAGAAGAAGTAGCACTAGTGGCGGTAGTAGTAGTAGTAGTAGTAGTAGTAGTAGTAGCAGCAGTAGTTGTAGCATTAGTATTAGTAGAAGTAGTATTAGGAGTATGAGTAGTTGTCATAGTAGTAGCAGCAGCAGTTGCAGTAATAGCTGTAGTAGTAGAAGTAGTATTAGTAGTCATAGTTGTAGTGGATATATTAGTAAAATCAGCAGTAGTAGTGGTAGTTGTAGTGGTTGTATTAGTAAAAGCCACAGTAGTAGTAGTAGTAGTAATAGTTGTAGCAGCGGAAGCATCAGTACTAGCAATAATAGCTATTGCACCAGTAGCAGTTGTAGCACCGGGAGGGCGTGAATACCGTGACTGGCCAGATAGTCAATCACTCCTGTGACCTCATAGGCAAAGGCCACGTTCGGGGTGTTCGAGTAGTAAAAGAAGTAGTTGTAGTAGTCATAGTTGTGGTGGTTGTATTAGTAGCAACCGAAGTAGTAGTGGTAATAGTTGTAGTAGCAGAAGCAGCAGTTAAAGCAATAATAGCTATTGCAGCAGTAGTAGTAGTAGTCATTGTAGCAGAAGTAGTTGTATTAGTTGTAGTAGTAGTTGTTGTTGCAGAAGCAGTAGTAGCAATAATAGTAGTAGCAGAAAAGTAAATTTGTAGAAGTAGGAGTAGCTGTAGTAGCCCTAGTAGGAGAAGTAGTAGCAGTAGTAATAGTAGTAGAAGAAGTTGTGATAGAAGTAGTAACAGTAGTAGCAGTAGTAATAGTAGTAGAAGAAGTTGTAGCAGAAGTAGTAACAGTAGTAGTAGTTGTATTAGTATCAACAACAGTAGTAGTTGTTGAATAACAGTAGTAGTAGTTGTAGTTGTTGCAGTAATAGGAGTGGTAGCACAAGTAGTTGTAGCAGTAGTAGCAGTAATTTTAGGAGTTGTAGTAGTAGTAGTAGCAGTAGTATCAAAATTAGCGGTAGTTGGAGTTGTCGCTCTTGAATCAGCATTAGGAGTGGCAGTAGCAGCAGTTGTAGTATTAGTAGTTGCAGTTGCAGTAGAAGTACTAGCAGTTAAATTAGTAGAAGTAGTAGCCATAGCAGTAGCAGTAGTAGAAGAAGAAGAAGTAGCAGTAACAGCGGTAGTAGTTGTTGTAGTAGTAGTTGAAGCAGTAGCAGTGTAGTAGCAGTAGTAGTAGTAGTAGGAGAGGTAGTTGTAGTAGTTGTTGTTGTTGTTGTAGGAGAAGTAGTAGTAGTGGTACCATTAGTAGTAGTAGTTGTCGTAGCAGTAGCAATAGTATTAGTTGTACTAGCAGTACTAGCAGTAGTACTAGCCATAGTAGCAGCAATTGTAGCAGCAGTAGCAGTAGTAGCAGCAATAGTAGTGGTAGCATTAATCATTATAGCATTAATAGTAGTAGGAGTAATAGTTGTATTAATAGTAGCACTTGTAGTAGCCGAAATAGTAGTAGTAGGAGAAGTAGTAGTAGAACTAGCAGTAGTAGTTGTCGTAGTACCTATGGTTGTACTAGGAGAAGTAGTAGGAGTAGCAGTATTAGTAGCAAGAGTAGTAGTAGATGTGGTAGTTATGCTAGTCGTAGTACTAGTTATAGTAGTTGTATTTGTAGTAGTAGTAGTAGTAGTAGTAGTAGTAGTAGTAGTAGTAGTAGTAGTAGTTGCAGTAGTAGTAGTAGTTGCAGTAGTGGCAAAAGTAGCAGTAGTTGTACCAGTAGTTGTAGTAGTAGTTGTTGTTGTAGCAGCAGTAGCAGTACTAATAGTTATAGTAGTAATAGTAGTAGCATTACTTGTAGTAGTAGTCTTAGTAGTGGTAGCAGTAGTAGCTGCAATAGTAGAAGAAGTAGTAGTAGCTGTCATAGCAGTATTAATAGTAGTAGTAGTAGCTGTAGGAGCAGTAATAGCTGGAGAAGAAGAAGTAGTAGCGATAGTAGTAGTCACAGTAGTGGTAGTGGTAGTTGTAGCAACAGTATTATTAGTAGGAGTAGCAGCTTGAGTCGTAGCAAAGGTCGTAGCAGTAGTAATTGTAGTAGGAGAAGTAGTAGTAGTAGCTGAAGCAGTTGAAGTTGTTGTAGTAATGCCAGTAGTAGAAGCAGTAGGAGCAGCGATAGCAGTAGTATTAGTAGTAGCACTAGTAGCAGTTGCAGTGGCAGCAGTGGTAGCAATAGTAGTAGTCGTAGGAGTCATTGTAGTAGTAGTTGTAGCAGTAGCTATTGTTGTAGCAACAACAGCAGTAGTAGCAGCAGTAGTAGCAGTAGTAGTAGAAGTAGTAGTAGTAGTAGCAGTAGTTATAGTGGCAATCGTAGATGTGGTAGCAGTAGTAGGAGTAGTAGTAAAGTCGCAGTCATAGGAGTAGTAGCAGTAGGAGCAATTGTAGTTGAAGTAGTAATAGAAGTTAAAGTAGTAGGAGTAGTTGTAGCAGTAGTTGCTATTGTTGTAGTTGTAGTTGTAGTAATAGTAGTAGTCGCAGTTGTAGTAGTAGCGATAGTAATATTAGCTGGAGTAGCAGTAGTAGTAGTAGCAGCAGTGGTAATAGTAGTTGAGATGTAGTAGTAGTAGTAGCTATAGTAGTATGGGTAGTAGTAGCAACAACAGTAGTAGTATTAGTAGTAGCTGTGGTATTCATAGTGGTAGCAGCTGTAGAGTAGGAGTAGTAGTAGTAGCAACAGTTGTAGTAGTAGTAGTAGTAGTCGTAATTGTAGCAGTAGTGATAGTAGTAGTAGTAGCTGTTGTAATAATAGTAATAGTATTAGTAGTAGTATCAGTTGTATTATTATTAGTAGTAGTAGTAATAGTAGTAGTAGTAGTAGTAGTAGTAGTAGCTATAGCAGTTGTACTAGTAGTCTAGGAGTAGTAGTACTAGCAATTGCATTAGTAGCAACCACAGTAGTGGTAGCAGCAGTAGTAGTAGTTATAGTAGTAGTAGTAGCAGTAGTAGTAGGAGAAGTAGTAGCAATCGTATTAGTAGTAGGAATAGTAGGATAAGAAGACATAGTAGTAGTAGTAGCAGTTGTAGTATTAGTTTTGGTAGCAGTAGTATTTGTAGTAGTAGTAGTACCAGAAGTAGTGGTAGCAGCAGTAGTTTTAGTAGGAGTAGGACTAGTACAAGCAACAATAGTAGTTGGATTAGTAATTGAAGTAGGAGAAGTAGTCGTAGTCGGAGAAGTAGTAGCAGTAGCAGTGGTAGTATTAGAAATAGCAGGCGTTGTAGTTATAGTAGTAGAAGCAATAGTTGTAGTCGAAGTAGCTGCGTAGCAGTAGTAGCAATAATTATTAAAGTAGCAGTAGTAGTAGCCACAACAAGATCAGTAGTACAGTTATAGCAAAATTAGAAGCGGTAGTTGTACACAAAGCAGTAGTACTAGGAGAAGAAGTAGTAATAGAAGTAGCAATAGTAGCAGTTGTAGCAGTACTAGTAGTAGTAGCGAAAGTAGTTGTAGTAGCAGTAGCAGAAGTAGAAGCTGTAGTAGTAGTAGTCATGGTAGCAGAGACAATTATAATAGTTGCAGTGGTAGTAACAGTAGTAGTAGCAGTAGTCGCAATAGTGGCAGTTGTAATAGTAGTAGAAGTTGAAGTTGAAGTAGTAGTAGTGGTAGTAATAGTAGTAGGAATAGTAGTTGTTGTTGCAGCTATAGTTGTTGCAGTAGTAGTAGCAGTGATAGTAGTAGCCATAGTAGGAGTTGCAGTAGTAGTAGTAGTATTAGTAGAAGAAGTATTAGTAGTAGCAGTTGTAGCAAAAGTCATAGTAGTAGGAGAAGTAGTAGTGGTCACTATAGTAGGGGTAGTAGTCACAGTATTAGTAGAAGTAGTTGTCCAAGCAGTAGTAGTTGTGGTAGCAGTAGTAGCAGCAGCAGTAGTTGTTGTAGAAGTGGTATTCACAGCAGAAGTAATAGTAGTAATGTATTACTAGCAATTGCAGTCGCATTAGCAGCAACAGAGTAGTAGTAGCAGTTGTAGTTGTGGTAGTAGTAGTAATAGTAGTGGTAGTTGCAATAGTAGCAAATGTAGTGGCAGTAGTAGTAGCAACAGCAACAGTCGTATTAGTAGTATCAGCAGCCGCAGTAGGTATAGAAGTAATAGTTGAAGTATAGGTAGATGTAGCAGTGGTCGCAGTAGAAGTAATAGCGACAACAGTAGCCGCATAAGTAGTAGTAGAAGTAGTAGAAGTAGTAGCAGTAGTAGCAGCAATTGTAGTCGTAGTAGCAATAGTTGTAGTAGTAAGAGTAGTAGTTGTAGTAGCAGTAGGAGTAGTAGCAATAGTAGTAGTTGTTGTAGTAATAGTAGTAGTAGCAGTAACAATAGTAGCAGCAGCAGTAGTACTAGAAGAAATTTTTGTAGTAGTACTAATAGCAGTAGTAGGTGTGATAGTTGTACTATTAGTCGTTGTAGTAGTAGTGTAGTAGCAGTAGTAGAAGTAGTAGTAGTAGTCGTAGTAGTAGTAGTAGCAGCAGCAGCAGCAGTAGTTATAATAGCAGCAACTGTAGTAGTAGCAGTAGCAATAATAGTAGTAGTAGTAGTAGTAACAGCAACATTAGTAGTAGAAGTAGTAGTAGCCGTAGTAGCAGTAGCAGTCGCAATAGCTATAGTTGTTATTATGGGAAAAGTAGTAGTAGTTGTTGTTCTCATAGTTGTAGTTGTAGTAGTAGTAGTCGTAGTTGCAGTAGTACTAGTAGAAATAGTAGTAGTAGTCGTAGTTGTAGTAGTAATAGAAGTTGCAGCAGTAGTAGTTGCAATAGTAGTAGTGGTAGTCATAGTGGTGGCAATAATAGTAGTAGTATAAGTAGTAGTAATAGTAGTAGGAGCAGGAGTAGTAGTAGTAGTAGCAGTAGTAGCAGAAGTTGTAGTAGTAGCTGTAGTGGTAGTTGTAGTTGTTGTTTCTGCAATAGTAGTAGCAATAGAAGTAGTATTAATAGAAGTAGCAACGACAGTAGAAGTAGTAGCAGTAGCAGAAGTTGTAGTAGTAGTAGTAGCAGCAACAATAGCATTAGTAATAGCTCTAGTAGTAGTAGTAGTCGTAATAGTAGTTGTACTAGTCATAGTGGTGGTAGTAGCAATAAAAGTAGTAGTAATTGTAGTAGTAGTAGTAGCAATAATAGCGGTAGTAGTAATAGTAGCAGAAGCTATAATCGAAGTAGTCATAGTAGCTATAGGAGTAGAAGTAGCAGTAATAGCAGTCGTACCAATAGTAGAAGTAGTAGTAGTAGTAGTAGCAGACGTTGCTGTAGCAATAATAGCGATAGGAGCAGAAGTAGTAGTAGTGGTAGTAGAAGAAGAAGTAGTAATGGGAGCAATAGTAGTAGTAGTGCCCATTGTAGCAATTGTAGCAGTTGCAGAAGTAGTAGTTCAAGAAGTAGTAGTAGTGGTAGTAGTCGTGGTAATAGCAACAACAATACTAGTAGCAGTAGAAGTTGTAGTAGTAGAAGTGTGAGTAGCATTATAAGTAAGAGTAGTAGCAGTTGTAGCAATTATAGAGGTAATAACAGCAGTAGTTGCAGCAGCAGTAGCAGAAGTAGTAGTAGTAGTGGAAGCAGTCGAAGTAGCAGTGGTAGTAAGAGAAGTTGTAGTAGTCGGAGAAGTAGTGGCAGTAGTAGTTGTAGGAGGAGTAGTAGTAGTAGTCGAAGAAGTAGTTACAGTAAGAGCAGTAGAAGTAGTAGTAGTAATAGAAGTAGTGGTAGTAGTAGTTGTAGGAGGAGTAGTAGTTGCATTGGTAGTAGTAATAGTAGTTGTAGCAATATTAGTAGCAGTAGTAGTAGGAGTAGTAGTAGCAGAAGCTGTAGTAGAAGTGGTACTAATAGTAGTAATAGTTGTAGTAGTAGTAATAGCAGCTGTGCTAGTAGTAGTAGTTGCAGTAGTAGTACTAGTAGTTGCAGTCGTGATAGTACTCGCTGTAGTAGTGGTAATAGTCGTCATAGTAGTATAACTAGCATGAGTTGTATTAGTAGTAGTCATAGTATTAGCAGTAGCAGTAGTACTACTACTACTAGTAGTAGTAGTTGTTGTTGTTGTAGTAGTAGAAGTAGTAGTAATAGTAGTAGTAGTAGAAGTAGTAGTAGCAGTTACGTTAGTAGTTTTAGGAGTTGCCATAATGACAGTAATAGCTATAGTAGTAGTTGTAATAGTCATAGTTGAAGTATCGCAGGGGTAGCAGTAGTACTAGCAGTTGTTGTTGTTGTTGTAGTAGCAATAGTAGCAGTAGTAGAAGTTGAAGTAGTAGTGGGAGTATTAGTAGCTATAGTAGTAGTAGTAGCAGTGGCAGTACCAGTAGTAGTAGTAGTGGCAGTACCAGTAGTAGTAGTAGTAGTAGGGGCTATAGTAGAAGTTCCAATACTAGTAGTAGTCGTGGTGGTATCTGTAGTAGTAGTAGCAGTAGTATTTGTAGTAGTCGTAGTAGTAGAAGTAGTAGAGTAGAAGTAGGGGTGGTAGTAGTCGCAGTATTAGTAGTAGCAGTAGTATTAGGAGTAGTAGTAGGAGGAGTTGTAGTATTATTATTAGTAGTAATAGTAGTGGTTGCAATACAGGTAGTAGTAGCAGTGGCAGTTGTAGTAGTATTAGTAGTAGTAATAGTAGTAGTTGTAGGAGCAGTAGTAGTTCTTGTAGTAGTAGTGTAGTTGTAGCAGCAGCAGCAGTACTAGAAGTAGCAGGAGTAGTTGTAGTTGTCGTCATAGTAGTAGAAGTAGCTGTTGTAGTAGTAGAAGAAGTAGTTGTTGTTATAGTACAATTAGCAGTAGCAGCAACAGCAGCAATAGTAATAGTAGTAGTAGTAGAAGTGGCAATAGTTGTAGTTGTTGAAGTAGTAGGAGCAACATTTGTAGTAGTAGTAGTAGTACTAGCAGTAGTAGTTGTCATTGTAGTAATAGAAGTGACAGTAGTAGTAGTAGGAGGAGAACCAATAGTAGTAGTAGTAGTAGTATTTGCAACAAGAACAGCATCGGGAGTAGTAGAGGTAGTAGCAATAGTAGCAATAGCAGTAATCGTAGTAGGAGGAGTAGAAGCAGTAGTAGTTGCAGCATCAATAGTAGCAATAGTAGTAGTAGTTGCTGTTATTGTACCAATAGTAGTAGCAGCAGTAGTTGCAGTAGTAGTAGAAGTAGTACTTGTAGTAGTAGCAATAGTGGTAGGTGTAACAATAGGAGTAGTCGTAGCACTAGTAGTAACAGTAGTAGTAGTAGTAGCAGTTGTTGTAGTAGCAGCAACAGTAGAAGTTGTACTAGTAGTAGTTACAGTAGTTGTTGTTGTTGTATCGTAGTTGTAGAAGTAGGAGCAGTAGTAGTAGTAGTAGTAGTAGTAGCAGTAGTTGTAGCAGCAGTACTAGTAGTGGTGGTGGTAGTAGTAGTCAATGTCGTAATAGCTGTCAAAGTAGTGGTGGTGGTAGTAGTAGTAGTAGCAGTTGTAGTAGCAGTAGTACTAGTTGTTGTTATAACAATAGCAGTAGCAGTAGTAGTAGCAGCGGTACTGGCAGCTATAGTAGCAGGAGTTGTAGCAGTAGTAGTAGAAGTAGAAGTAGTAGCAGTAGTAGCCGTAGTAGTCGTAGCAGTAGTCGTAGCCATAGCAGTAGTAGCTGTAGCCTTAGTAGTACGTGTAGTAGTTGTAGTAGTAGTAGTAGTAGTAGGAGTAGCAGTAGCAGTAGGAGTAGTTGTAGTTGTAGCAGCAGCAGTAGTAGTAGTAGTAATCGTAGGATTAGTAGTAGTAGTTGTTGTTATTGTTGTTGTAGTAGTAGTAGTAGCAACAACAACAACCACAGTAGTAGTAGTAGGAATAGTAGAAGTAGTAGAAGTGGTTGTGGTAGTAGCAGAAATTGTAGTAGAAGCCATAGTTGTAACAGTAGTAGTAGTAATAGGAGTAGTAGTGGAAGGATTAGAAGTAGTAGTGGTAGTGGAAGTAGTAGGAGTAGTTGCAAAAGCAGCAGCAGTAGTATTAGGTGTAGTTGCAGTTGCGATTGTACTAGCAGTAGTACTAGTAGTATTAGTAGTATTTGTAGTAGTAGTAGTAGTAGTAGTAGTAGTAGTAGTAGTAGTAGTAGTAGTAGTAGTAGTAGCAGCAGCAGTAGTGGGAGCAGTAGTAGTAGAAGTAATAGTAGTAGTAGTCGTAGTAGTGGTCGTAGTAGTAGTAGTATCTATAGTAGCAGTAGTAGTAGCAATAGTAGTAGTAGAAAAAGTAGTACCAGAAGTGCTTGTAGTGGTAGAAGTAGAAGCATTAGCTGTTGTAGTGGCAGCAGTAAAGTAGCAGTAGTAGTAGTAGGCGAAGGAGAAGTAGCAGTAGTAGTACTAGCAAGAGCTGCAGACATAGCAGTTGTAGCTGCAGCAACAACAGTAGTAGTAGTAGTACAGGCAGAACTAGAAGCATCAGCAGCAGTACTAGTAGTGGTTGTAGTCGTATTAGCAGGACTAGTAGTAGCAGTAGCTCCAACAGCAAAAGTCATAGTAGTTATTATTGTACTAGTAGTTGTTGTAGTATTAGAAGTTGTAGAAATGGTAGTAATAGTAAAAGGAGTAGTAGTAGTAGTAGCGGTAGTAGTAGTTGTTGGAGAAGTAGTTGGAGTAGTAGTAGTTGTAGCAGCAGCAGCGACAATAGTATTACTAGTATTTGTAGGAGTAGTAGTAGCAGCAACAGTAGTTGTTGAAGTTGCTACAGTTGTAATAGTAGTAGTAGTAGGTTCAGTTGTATTAGAAGTAGCAATAGTAGAAGTAATAGAATTAATAGTAGAAGAAGTTATAGTTGTAGAGATAGTAGTAGCATTAGTAGTAGTAGTTGTTGTGATAGTAGCTATATTAGTGGATGTAATAGTAGTAATAGAGGTAGTAGTAGTAGCAGCAGCAATAGCACTAGTAGTAGCAGTAGTAGGAGTTGTTGTTGTTGTATTAGTAGTTGTAGTATCTATAGTAGTAGTAGGAGTTGTAGCTGTAGTAGTAGTACGAGTAGGAGTAGTCGCCGGAGTACTAGTATGTGTTGTAGTAGCAGTCATAGTAGTACTAGTAGGAGTTGTAGCAGTAGCAGTAGTAGTTGTTGTTGTATTAGTAGTAGAAATAGTAGTAGTAGCAGGAGTAGTAGTAGGAGTTGTAGTAGTAGTAGTACTACAAGTAGGAGTAGTATTAGTAGTAGTAGTTGGAGTCGAAGAATTAGTATTAGTCGTAGCAGTCGTAGTAGTAGTGCTAGTAGTACTATTAGTCATAGTCGTAATAGCAGCAGCAGTAGTAGTAGTAATAGTAATAGTAGTAGCTGTTGTAGTGGTAGCAGCAGTAGTTGTAGTAGTTATTGCAATAATCGTATTAGGTGGTGTCCTAGTTGCAGTAGTATCAGTATTAGTAGGTGTCAAAGTAGAAGTAGTAGTTGGAGTTGTAGCAGTAGTGGTAGTAGTAGGAGTAGTAGTAGTAGCAGTAGTAGTAGGAGTAGTAGTTGTAGTAGAAGTAGTTGTAGGGCAGTAGTTGAAGTACTACTAGTAGCAGTAGAAGTAATAGTACTATTAGTAGTTATAGTAGTAGTTGTTATTGTGGTAGTAGTTGCATTAGCAGTAGCAGAAGTAGTAATAGTAGTATTTGTAGTAGAAGTAGTCATAGTGGTAGTAGTATTAGCCGTAGTAGTAGAAGTAGCAACAGTAGCAGTAGAAGTAATAGTAATAGTAGCAGTAGTTGTAGTAATATTTATAGTAGTAGTAGTTGTAGTAGTAGCAGCAACAGCAGTAGTAGTAGTAATAGTGGTAAATGTAGTAGTAGTAGTAGTAGTAGAAGTAGCAAAAGTAGCAGTAGTAATAGAAGTGATAGTAATAGTAGCAGTAATATTTATAGTAGTAGTAGTAGTAGCAATAGTAGTTCTAGTAGCAGCAGCAGCAGCAATAGCAGCAGCAGCAGCAGTAGTAGTAGTAGTGTAAGTAGTAGTAGTAGCAGTAGTAGCAGAAGTAGTAGTAGTAGTAGGAGTTGGAGTAAGGGTAGTAGTTGGAGAATTAGTAGATAGGGTAGTGGTAGATGTAGCAGTAGTAGCTGTAGTAGTATTGTAGTAGTTGTAGCAGCAGAAATAGTAGTTATAGTGGTGGTAGTAGACGTAGAAGTAGTAATAGAAGTATTAGTAATAGTAGTAGTAGTAGTAGTATTAGTAGCCGGAATCGTAGTAGAAGTAGTGGCAGTAGTAGTAGTAGTAGAAGTAGTAGTTGAAGCAGTAATGGTATTAGTATTGGTGGTGGCAATAGTAGTAGTAGTAGTAGAAGTAGTAGTTGTAGTGGTAGTAGTTATAGCTGTAGGAACAGCAGCAATAGCAATAGTAGTTGCAGAAGTTATAGTAGTAGCAATGGTAATAGTAGTAGCAGCAGCAGCAGCAGTAGTAGTAGCAGTAGTAGCATTAGTTGTTGTAGTGGTAGTAATAGTAGTAGTAGTAGTCGTTGTAGTAGTAGCAGTAGTAGTTGTTGTTGTAGTAGTATTAGTCAGAGTAGTAGCATTTGTTGCAACAACAGCAGTAGTGGTAGTAGTGGTAGTAGTAGCAACAGTGGTAGCAATAGTAATGTAGTAGCAGTGGTCGTAGGAGTGGAGGCAGTTGTAGTAGCAGGAGAAGTAGTAGTGGCAGCAGTAACATTAGCAGTAGTACAACTAGTAGAAGTAGTGGTAGTTATAGAAGTAGTAGTAGAACTAGTAGTAGCAGAAGTAGAAGCAGTAGCAGCAGTAGTAGCAATAGCTGTGGAAGTAGCAGCAGCAGCTGTAGTAGTAGCAGTAATAGTAATAGTAGTAGCAGTTGCTGTAGTCACAGGAGTAATGGTAGTTGTAGAAGTAGTACAGGTAGTAGTAGCAGTAGCAGTAGTAGCAACAGGGGTAGCAGTAGTGCTATTAATTATAGTAGTAGAAGTAATAGTAGTAGCAATAACAATAGTACTTATAGTAGCAGTAGTAGTAGTAGTAGTAGTAGGAGTAGTAGGAGTAGTAGTAGTAGTAGCAGCAGCAGCAGAAGGAGTAGTTATAGTAGTAGTACAGGTAGTTGTAGTTGTAGTGGCAGTAGAAGTAGTAGTAGTAGTAACAGCAGTAGAAGTAGTAGTAGTATTAGTAATTGTAGTAGTAGTCGTTGTGGTAATAGTGGTAGTAGTAGCTATATTTGTAATAATAGTAGTAGCAGTAGCTATCGTAGCAGTTGTAGTAGTGGCTGTAGTTGTAGCAGTATCACTAGTAACAGTTTTAGTAGTAGCCGCATCACTAGCAGTAGTAGTATTCACAATACTAGTCATAGTAAGGGTAGTAGTAGTAGTGGTAGTAGTGCTAGCAGTAGTAGTAGTAATAGCAAAAGTAGTAATAGTAGTAGTAATATTAGCAACAGCAACAATAGCAGAAGTAGTAGTAGTAGCAGTATAGTTGTAGTAGTAATTGTTGTAGTAGTAGTAGTAGCAGCAGCATCGGTAGTATTAGTAGTAGTTGTAGTAGTAGTAGTAGCAAAAGTAGTGGCAGTAGCAGTAGCAGCAGCAGTTGAAGCAGTTGTAGCAGTTGTAGTTGTAGTAGTAGTTATAGTAGTAGCAGTAGCACTAGTAATAGTAGTAGTAGTAGTAGCAGCGGCGGCGGCTGTAGTAGTGCTGGTAGTATTGCTAGTGGTAGTACTCGTACTAGTAGTAATAGGAGTAGTAGTCGCAGTACTAGCCGTAGTAGTAGCAGTAGCAGTAGTAGAATTAGTAGTAGTAACAATAATTGTAGTAGTAGTAGCAGTAGCAAGAGTAGTAGTAGTAGTAGTAGTGGTGGTAGCAGCAGCATTGGTAGTAGGAGAAGTAGTTGTAGTAGTAGTAGCTTTAGCAATAGCAACAATAGCAGTACTAGTAATAGTAGCAGTAGTAGTAGCAGCAATAATCGTAGTATTAGCAGTAGTAGTAGTAATACTAGTAGTAGTAGTAGTCAAAGTATTAGTAGTTGTAGTTAGCAGTAGTCATAGTAGTAGTAGCAACTGCAGTAACAGTAGTAGTAGTAGTGGAAGTCATAGTAGTAGTAGTAGTATTGGTAGTAGTAGTGGTAGCTATCGTAGTAGTAGCAATAGTACCAATAGTAGGAGGAGTAGCAGTAGTAGTAGAAGTATTAGTAGACGTAGCAATAGTAGAAGTAGTACTACCAGTATTACTAGTAGCAGAAGTAGTAGTAGCTGTAGTAGCAGAAGTATTAGTAGTGTAGCTTTAGCAACAGCAGTAGTAGAAGCAGTACTAGTAGAAGTAGTAGTAGTGGTAGCAATTGTAGTAGCAGTAGTAGTAGAAGTAGTAGCTATAGTGGTACTAGTAATAATAGCAGCAGTAGTTGTAGTCACAAAAGGACTAGTAGTAATAGTAGATGTAGTAGAAGTAGCACTAGTAGTAGCAGTTGTAGTAGTAGCAGAGATAATAGCGGTAGTACCAGTAATAGCAGTAGAAGAGCTCGTTGCAGTAGTAGTTATAGCAGTAGCAGTAGTAATAAGAGGAGTAGTAGCTACAGTAGTTGTACTAGTAGTAGTACTAACAAATATAGTTGTAGTGTTAGTAGTTGTAGTAGTTGAAATAGTAGCAGTAGTAGTAGCAGCAGTACTAGTAGTAGTAGCAGTAGCAGCAGAAATAGTAGTTATTGCTGCAGGGGTATCAGCACTTGTAGTAGGAGTAGTAGCACTATTTACAATAGTAGTAGTGATTGTAGTAGTTGTTGTTGTTGTTGTCATAGTAGCAGAATTAGTAGCAATAATAAGAGTAGTAGTAGTAGTAGATGTTGTTGTAGCAGTAGTAGTAGCAGAAGTTGTTGTAGCAGCAGTAGTAGTGGTGGTGGTGGTAGTAGAGGTACTAGTACTAGTAGTAGTAGTATAAGTAATAGCAGGAGGAGGAAGAGGAGGAGCAATACTTGTACTTGTAGTTGTAGCAGCAGCAACAGCAGCAGCAGTAGTTGTAGTAGTAGTAGTAGTAGTAGTTGAAGTAGTAGTATCAGTTGTAGTAGTAAGGGTAATAGCAATAGAAGTAGTAGTATTAGTAGTAGTACTACTACTAGTAGTAGTAGCAGTAGTAGCAATAGTAGTAGCAGTAGTAGTAGTAGTACTAGTGGTAGTACTAGTAGTAGTTGTTGTTGTAGTAGTAGTAGTAGTAGTAGCAGAAGTAGTAGTAGCAGCAGCAGCAGTAGTAGTAGTTGTAGGAGTTGCAGTTGTGGTATTAGCCGTAGCAGCTGTAGCAGCAGCCGCAGCAATAGTAGCAGTCTCCATAGTAGTAGTAGCAGCAATAGCAGTAGTGGTAGTTGTAGAATCTTAGTAGTAGTAGTAGTAGCTGTATTAGTAGCAGCAGCAGCAGCAGTAGTAGCAGTAGTAGTAATAGTAGTAGTAGCAACAGTAATAGTGGCAATAATAGTAGCAGTACTAGTAGTCATTGCAGTTCTAGTAGCAGTATCAGCCGTAGTGGCTGTAGTTGTTGCAATAGGAGTAGCAGTAGTAGTTGTTGTAGTACTAGTAGCAATAGTTGTAGCTATTGTAGTTGCAATAGTTGTAGTAGTTGTCGTAGTAGAAGTAGTTGTAGTAGCAGTAGTTATAGTACTAGTAGTACTAGTAGTTGTCGTAGCAGAAGTAGTACTAGTAGAAGTAGCAGTAGTAATAGTTGTAGTAGTAGTAGTGGTAGTAGTAGTAGCAGTGATAGTAGTAGTAATAGGACTAGTGGTAGCAATAGTAGTAGCAATCGTTATTGCAGCAACACAAGTCATTGTAGTAGTAGTTGTAGTAGTGGTTGGAGTAGTAGTAGTAGCAATCATAGTAGCAATAATACTAGTAGCAGTAATAATAGTAGTAGTTGTTGTAGTAGTCGTAGTAGTGCTAGTGGTAGTAGTTGTAGAAGTAGTGTAGTAATAGTAGCAGTAGTCGTAGTAGCAGTACAAGTAGTAGTAGTAGCACTAGTAGTAGTAGTGGCAGAAGTAGTACTAGTAGTAATAGGTCTAATTGTAGCATTAGTAGTAGCAGTAGCAGCAATAGTCGTAGTTATAGTAGAAGTAGTAGTAGTCGCATTTATTGTAATAGTAGTAGTAGCAGTAGTAGTATCAATAATAGTAGCAGAAGTAGAAATAGCAGTAATAACAGTAGTTGTAGAAGTAGTAGTAGTTGTTGTTGTAGCAGTAGCGGTAGTAGTAGCAGTAGAAGCTTTTGTAGTAGTAGTAGTAGTAGTAGGAGAAGTAGTAGTAGTAGTAGTAGTAGCAGTAGTGTTAAATGTTGTAGTAGTAGTAGTAGTAGTAGTAGTAGTAGTAGTAATAGCAGTAGTGTAGTTGTAGGAGTAGTAGTAGTTGTTGTTGTTGTTGTAGAAGTAAGAGGAGTAGTAGCAGCAACAATAGTAGTAGTTGTAGTAGTAGTGTAGTAGTTGTTGAGGTTGTAGCAGTTGCAGTAGTAGCTATTGTAGTAGTTGCAGTAGTAGCCGTAGAAATAGTAGTAGTTGTAATCATGGTAGTAGCAGTAGTAGTTGTACTTGTAACAGTAGTACTAGTAGTAGTAGTAGTAATGGTAGTAGTAGCAGAAGTAATAGCAGTAACAGGTGAAGTAGTAGTAGTAGATGTTGTTGTAGCAGTAGTACTAGTAGCAGCAGAAGTAATAGAAGTAGTAGTAGTTGTTGTTTTTGGTGTTGTAGTGGTAGTGGATGTAGGAGTACTAGTTGTAATAGTAATAATAATAGTAGGATGAGGATGAGAAGGAGCAGTACTAGTAGGAGCTGTACTAGTAGTCGTAGTAGTATTAGTAGAAGTAGTAGTAGTAGTGTGGTAGCAGTGGATGAAGTTGTATCAATAGTAGTAGTAAGGGTAATAGCAGTCGCAGTAGTAGAAGTAGTTGTTGTAGTAGTAGTAGTACTACTACTTGTAGTAGTAGCGGTAGTAGCAATAGTAGGAGCAGTAGCAGCAGCAACAGCAGCAGGAGTAGTAGTAGCAGTACTAGTAGTAGTCACAGTAGTTGTTGGAGTAGTAGTAGTTGCAGTGGTAGTATTAGTAGCACCAGAAACTGCAGTAGCAGTAGTATCAGTAGCAGCAACAGTAGCAGTAGTAGTAGTAGCAGCCTCAGTAGTAGTAGTTGTTGTAGCAGTTGTGGTAGTATTAGTAACAGTAGGAGGAGTAGTAGTAGCAATAGAGTTGTACTAGTAATAGTATTAGTAGCAGTTGTAGTATTAGAAGTAGTGGTAGTAGTGGTAGTCACTGTAGTCGAGGTAGTAGTTGTGCCAGTAGTTGTATTTATTGTAGTAGTATGAGGCCTAGTAGTATTAGCAGTAGCAGTAGTTGTCGTACTAGTAGTTGTAGTAATACTAGCATTAGTAGCAGCAGTAGTGGTCATACTATCAGTAGTAGTAGCAGTAGTAGTTGTAGTTATTGTAATAATAGTAGCAATAGTAGCAGTAATAGGAGTAATAGTTATGGTAGTAATGTAGTAGTAGTGTAGTAGTAGCAGTAGCAGTAGTTTCAGAGGTAGTTGAAGTAGTAGTACTAGTAGTCCTAGTAGTACTAGTAGCAATAGTTATAGTATTCGTATTAGTAGTTGTTGTAGTAGTAACAGTAGCAGTAGTAGTAGTAGTTTAGTAGTAGTAGTAGTAGTAGTAGTAGTAGTAGTAGTAGTCGTAGTAGTAGTCGTAGTTGTTGTAATTGCGTGTCGCTATAGTAGTAGTCGTAGTGGTGGTAAAGGTAGTAGTACTAGTGGTAGCAGCAGTAGTACTACTACTAATAATAGCAGAAGTAGTAGTAGTAGGTGTAGTAGTAATAGTAACAGTAGTAATAATAGTAGCAGTAATAATAGTAGTAGCAGTAGCAGTCGTAGTTGTAGTAGCAGTAGTAGCAGTAGTAGAATGAGCAATAAAAATATCTGTAGTAGAAGAAGAAGTAACTGTAGTTGTAGTCGTAGTAGCTGGTGTAGTAGTAGTAGGAGTAGTAGAAGCAACAGGAGTTGTAGAAGTAGTAGCAGCTGGAGTAGTAGTAGCAGCAGCTGGAGTAGTAGTAGTAATAGTTGTAATAGTAGTAGTAGTCGTAGTAATTATAATAGTAGTAGTCATAATAATGCTAGCAGAAACAGTAATTAGATGAGGAGTAGTAGTAGTAATAGTAGTAGCGGTAGCAGTAGTAATTGTAGTTGTTGTAGTAGTAGTAGCAGTGGTAATAGAAGTAGCAGCTGTAGTAGCAGTAGAAGTAGCAGCAGTAGTAGTAGTAGCAATAGTAGTAGTTGTTATTGTAGTAGTTGTTGTTGTACTACCAATAGTAATAGTAGTAGCAGCAGGAGTAGTAGTAATAGTAGCAGTAGTAGTATTTGCGATAGTAATAGTAGTATTAGTAGCAGTAGTAATAATAATAATAATAGAAATAGTTGCAATAGTAGTTGTTGTAATAGTAGTAGTAGCTGCAGCAGTTGTAGCAGCAGTACTAGTAGTAGTAGAAGTAGTAGTAGCTATAATATTAGTAGTCGTAGCAGTAGTAGTTAGAGTAGCAATAGTAGCAGTAGTTATTGTTGTTGTTGCTGTAGTGGTAGTCGAAGTAGCAGTAGTCGTAGTAGGCAGTAATAGTAGCAGCAATAGTAGTAGTACTAGTTGTAATAGCGGTAGCAGAATTACTACTACTAATGCTACTCCTACTTGTGGTACTACTACTACTACTCCTACTCCTGCTACTACTATTGCTACTGCTACTGCTGCTGCTATAACTGCTACTTCTACTGCTACTCATACTACTACGACTAATACTACTACTACTACTACTGCTGCTACTTCTACTGCTGTTGCTGCTACTGCCACTACTACAATTGGTACTACTACTACTACTACTACTACTACAAACACTACTACTACTCTACTGCCTCCATTACTACTACTACTACTAATACTAATACAACTACAACTACTTCGACAACTACTACTGCTGCTATTGCTACTACTACTATTACTACTGCTGCTACTACTACTATTACTGTTACTACTACTACTATCATTAGTACGACTACTACTGCTACTGCTACTACTTTTACTACTAATACTATTACTATTACTACTACTACTACTCCTCCTACGACTACTGCTATTGGTAATCGTACTCCTACTATTACTACTACTACTACTTCTAAAACTACTACTCTTACTACTGCTACTACAATAGCTACTACTACTCCTGCACCAACTCATTCTACTACTACTACAACTACTAATACTAATATTGTTGCTATGGCTACTACTACTACCATCCCAACTCGTACGACTGCTGTTAATACATCTATTACTACAATAACTACTACTACTAATACTATATTACAACAACAACTACTACAACTACAACTACAACTACAACTACAACTACAGCTATTTCTCATGCTGCTACTACTACTACAACTATTACTACTATTACTCCTATAACTACCACTACTACTACTAATACAATAACTACTTCTATTGTTGCTACCACTACTACTTCTACTACTAGTACAATTACAACTACAACTACTACTACTACTGCTATTACTACTATTACTACTACTAATACTACTATAACAACTATTTTTGCTCCTACTCCCACTACTAGTATTGCGCCTACTACTATTACTACTCCTAATACTACTAATGCTACTCCTACAACAACAACTACTGCCACTACTACTGTAGCTACTGCTTTCGCTACTACTACTACTTATACCACTACAACTCCTACTACTACTCCTGCTACTACTATTACTACCCCTACTCCTACCACTGCTACAACTACTCCTACTCCTTTTACTGCTACTGCTACTACAACAACAACAACTACTACTACTATTACTACTGCAAATGCTACTCCTCCTACTACCCTCCCACTCCTAATGCTACTACTGCTACCACTATTACCGCTGCTGCTACTGCTACTACTACTACACCAAGTACTATCCCTACTCGAACTCCCACTCTTATTGCTACTACCACTATTCCTACTACAACTATGACTACTACTACAACTACTGCTCCAATTACTATCACTACTATTTCTACTAGTACTACAAATACTACTACAACTACTGCTGCTACTACCACTACTACTAGTACAACTGTGGCTACTACAACTCCTTCTACAGGTACAACTACTACAACTACAACTACAACTACTAATACTACTACTATTACACCTATTACTCCTCCTACTCCTATGACTACTACTTCTACTCCTAGTACTCATACTACTATTGCTACTGCTACTACGACTCCCAATAGTACTACTACAACAATTATCACTACCACCCCTACTCTAACAACTATTACTCCAATTACTACTACGCCTACATCTACTACTACTACTACTACTACTACAACAAAAACTACTACTATCACTACTTCAAGTACTACTACTCCCACTCCAAATCCTACTACTACTTTTGCTACTAGTGTTGCTACCACTATTACTACTTCTAGTACTACTACTACTACTCAGAATGCTACTGCTACTCCTACTACAACTAAGACTCCAACTATAACTCCTACTACAACTACTACTACAACTACTACTACTAGTACCACAACAACTACTCCAACTACTACTCGGAAAACAACAACTACTATAGCTAGTTCTGCTACCACTACCACGACTTCTACTTCTACTACTACTACCACTAAGACTTCTACTGCTACAATTATTGCTACTACTATTGCTGCTGCTGCTCCTCTAACCACCACTACTACTACTGCTGCTATTGCTACTACTACTACAACAACAACAGCTACTACTATTTGTACTAATACTTCTACTCGAAACACTCCTACAACGACAACTACTACTACAACTATTTCAACAACTACTACTACTATTACTACTACTACTACTATTACTACAGCTACTGCTATTGCTTCTACTACTAATTCTTTTACTACTACTACTACTACTTCCACTACTGGTAGTACTACTACTAATCCAACTCCTATAGCTATAATAACAACAACAATTACTACTACTACCACTACTACTACAACTATAGCTGCTGCTGCTGCAACACCAACTCCTACTCCTAATCCTACTACTACTCCTATTCACCACTACCACTACTACTACTAATATGAATATTACAACACTGCTATTACTGCTGGTACTACAACACAACAACTACCACTAGTACCACTACTACCACTACTCCTACTACTACTACTACCCCAACTCCAACTACTACTACTACAACTACTACGACAACTACTACGACTACCACTACTACTACTACTACTACTACTACTACTACTACTACCACTACAACAACAACTACAACTACAACTGCTACTACTACTACTTCTACTACTAGTATAATTGCTGCTACTACTACTACAACTTGTACTTCTACTACTAAAACTAACATAATAACCACTATTACTACTACTCCTACTCCTACACCAACTCCTTCAACTAGTCCTACTATACCTACTGCTACTACTACTACTACTAGACGTACTGCTAGTACTACTCCTCCTACTACTAATATTACTACTACTACTATAGCTACTACCACAACAACAACGACAACAACAACAACTAGTAGTACTACTAGTACTACGACTACTACCACTACTACTACTACAACTACTACCGCTACTACTACTACAAGTACAATTGCTAGTATTGATACTCCTACTACTACTAATACATACACTACTACAACAACAACTACTCCTACTAATTCTAACACTCCTACTAGTTCTACTACCACTACTAATACTACTACTACTATCACTACTACTACAAACACTCGTACGACATCTATGACAACAACTCCAACTACTACTACTACTACTACACTCCTACTACCACTACTACTGCTGCTGCTACTGCTATTGCTGCTCTTACTACTACTATTACGGCTACTCCCATTGCTACTATTGCTCCTACGACTCATACTACTCTTATTAGTACTACTACACCAAACAATCCAAGAACTACTACTTCTGCAATAACTACTACTACAACTACTACTACTACGACTACTGCTAGTATTACTGCTACAACTAAGACTACTACTTCATTACTACAAGTACAACTGCTTCTACTACTGCTCCTTCCACACTGCCACTACTAGTACTACTACTACTGCTGCTGCTACTACTAAAACTACTACTATGAATACTACTGCTACTATTACTACTCCTATTACTACTATTGGAACTCCTCCAACAACTATAACTACTATTACCACTACTACTACAACAACCACTCCTACTGCTACTTCAACAACACTAATAATTAATACTACTACTGCTACTACTGCCATGACTTTTACTACTTCTACTACCACTACTACTATGACATCTAGTATTACTATTACTACTACTACTGTTGCTATTGCTGCTGCTCCAGCAACAACAACAACAACTACTACTACTACTACGACTTTTGCTACTGCAGCTACTACTACTGCTACTGCTACTACTACTACTACCACCACCACCACTACTATTACTACTAATACTACTACTACTCTGACAACACTACTACTACTACTACTACTACTTCTTTTGCTACTGCTGCTACTACTACTACTACTACTCCGACAACAACAACAACAACAACAACTACTACTACTACTACAACAACAACTACTACTACTACTACTTCTACTTCTACTACTAGTATAATTACAACTACAATAACACCTACTACTGCTGCTCCTGCTGCTGCTGCTAGTATAATTGCAACTACAATAACACCTACTACTGGTACTGCGACTGCTACAACTGCTACCGCTACTGTTGTTGCTATTACTCCTACTACTACTACAAGAACAACAACTACTACTTCAACCACTTCTCGTATAGGAACAATTACTATTGCTTCTCCTACTACTTCTTCTACTTCTACTTTTGCTATTGTTGCTAGTTCTGCTACTCCTACAATAGCTAATACTACTACTACTACTATAATAGCTATTACTAATTCTATTACTATGGCTACTACTATTGCTTCTATTACTACTACAACTACAACTGCTACAACTAATACTACCACTATTACGACTACGACTACCACTAATATGATGACTTCTACACCCAATACAACTATAGCTACTATTGCTACTGCTACAACTCTTGCTTCTACTATTGCTACTACTACTGATGCTACTACTACTACTACTACTACCACAGCCACTACTAATACTGCTACTACTACCACCACAGCCACTACTACTACTGCTACTACTACTACCACTACTACCACTACTAGTTCTACAACAACTACTACTGCTACTACTACTACTACTATGAATACTACTACTGCCCCTACTCCAACTCATCTAACAATTATAACTACTCTTACTACTACTACTACTACTTCTACTACTCAACAATAACTATTCCTACTGCTACTTCGACGACAACAACAATTAATACTGCTACTGCTACTACTGGCACAACTTCTACTACTTGTACTACTACTACTACTACGACTTCTAGTATTACTATTACTACTACTACTGTTGCTGTTGCTGCTGCTTCTACTACTACTACTACTACAACTACTACTCCTGCTGCTGCTGCTACTACTACTACTACCACCACCACCACTACTACTATTACTACTACTGCTACTACTACTACTACTACTACTACTACTATTACTACTATTACTACTGCTACTACCACTACTACTATTGCTACTACTACTACTACGATGACTACTACTACAACAATAACAACAACAACAACTACTACTACGACTTATTCTTCTTCTTCTACTACTACTACGAGTACTTCTACTAGTAGTATAATTGCAACTACTATAACACCTACTTTTGGTACTGCGACTGCTACAACTACTATCGCTACTGTTGCTGCTATTCCTACTACTACTACAACCATAACAACAACAACAACTACTACTACCACTTCTCCTATTGGAACAACTACTATTGCTTCTCCTACTACTTCTACCACTTCTACTTCTACTGCTCCTACAATAAGTATTACTACTACTGATGCTACTAATTCTATTACTACGGCTACTACAATTGCTTCTATTACTACTGCAATTGCCACTGCTACAACTACTACTGCTACTAATTACGACTACCACTAGCACTACTATGATTACTTCTAATCCCAATACAACTACAGCTGCTACTGCTACTGCTAGTGCTACCGCAACTAGTCTTGCTTCTACTACTGCTACTACTACTGATGCTACAACTGCTACTACTACTCCCACTGCTACTACTCCCACTGCTACTACTTCTACCACTGCCACTACTACTACTGCTACTACAACTACCACTACTACCACTACTAGTTCTACAACTATTACTGCTGCTTCTAGTACCAGTTCTACAACTACTACTGCTACTACCATAACTACTACTACTACTTCTTCTTCTACTACTACAGTTAGTTCTACTACTTCTCCTACTACCACTGCTACTACTATTACTACTTGTACTCTACTACCACTACTACTACTACTCCGACTATTGATACTACTGCTTCTACTTCTACTTATACTGTTCCTACTACTACCGCTGCTACTACTACTACTCCTACTACTATTACTGCTACTACCACTACTATTGCTACTACTGCTGCTACTATTACTACTCCTTTTACTACTAATACAACTATAGCTACTACTACTACCACTAATGCTACTACTACTACTCTTGCTACCACTTCTATTACTACTACCGATGCTACTACTACTGCTAGTACTAGTACTACTACTACAACTATTACTACAACGGCTACTTCCCCTAGTACTATTATTACTACAACAGCAACAACTACAACTACTACAAGTACTGCTAATACTACTGCTATTCCTACCACTACTACCACTTCTACTACAGAAAATACTACTATAAGTAATACTATCACTACAATACCACTATTAATAATAATAATGCTACTAATGCAAATGGTATTACAACAACAACTACTACTAGTACTTCTACTACTACATCTGCTACTTTTATCGCCACTACTACTAGTACTCGTGCTACACCTGCTACTGGTACAACTGCTACAAATTCTACCACTATTACCACTACTACAGCTACTACGACTACTTCTACTAACACTACTGCTACTATTTCTACTAGTTGTACTAAGATTACTACTACTGCATTTCTTCTGCTGCAACTACTATTACTGCAAATTCTACTACTAATACTACTACAACTACTACTTTGACTGCCACAGCTTCTGTTCCTACTATTGCTTCTAAAACTACTACTCTTTCAACTTCCCCTGCTAATACTACAACTGCAACTAGTACTACTTCTATTGCTACTCTTGCTCCTAAAACTACTACTCTTTCTACTTCCCCTACTAATAGAACAACTGCAACTACTACTAAGACTACTACGACTACTGTTACTAATACTACTACTACTGCTACTACTACTACTTCTGTTGCTAGTCTTGCTCCTAAAACTACTACTCTTTCTACTTCCCCTACTAATACTGCATCAGCAACTACTACTATTGCTACTACTACAAAGACTACTACATCTACTGCTACTAATACTATTACTACTACTACAGCTGCTGCTGCTGCTGCTGCTACTACTACTACTACCGCCAATGCCACCGCCACCGCCACCACCACCACCACCACCACCACTACCACTACTACTACTACTCCTGCTACTGCTAATACTACAACCTCTACTACTATTGCTACTACTGCTACTACAACAACTACTACATGTACTACTACTTCTACTAGTACTACAACTACTACTACTGCTACTACTACTACTCTTACTACTACTACAGCTACTACTATTTCAATTGCTACTACTACTACTACTTCAACTACTACTGCTACTACTGTAACAACTACCGCTACTACTGCTACAACTAGCGCTGCTAGTACTAATCTTGCTACTACTGCTTCTACTACTACTATTGCTACAACTACTACTAGTACTACTATAGCTACTACTGCTATAATAACAACAACTACCTCTACTATTACCACTACTACTACTTCTACTACTACAACTACTGTGGCTACTAATACTACTACCAACACTCCTACTAATACTACTACTGTTGTTATTGTTGTTGTTGCTGCTACTACTACTATTGCTACTACTGTTATTGTTGTTGCTATTGCTACCACTATGACTACTACTACTACAACTGCTTCTACTGCTACTACACAGCTACTACTTCTAATGCTACTGCTACTACTATTATTACTACTACATCTTCTGCCACTGCTAATACAATTACTGCTACTATTGCTTCTACTACTACCACTATAGCAACTAATGCTGCTACTCATGCTTCTACTGGTACTACAACTACTTTTACAACAACAACAACAACTACTACTAGAACTACTATTACAACTACTACCACTACTGCTTCTCCTACAATAACAAGTACTACTACTTCTCCTACTGCTATTGCTGCTGTTACTATTGCCACTACTACAACTACTACAACTGCTTCTACTACTACTACTTCTACTACTGCTACTACTGCAACTATTGCTACTACTATTCTTCCTACAACTACTACTACTGCTACTACAATTTCTATTACTACCGCTACTACTGCTGCTACTACTACCACTACTCCTTATACTACTACAGCTACAACGACAAGTACTTCTAATACTACAACTACGACTAATACTATCGCTATTGCTTCTACTACAACAGCTGCAACTGCTACTAGTTTTGTTAATACTACAACTTCTGATAGTACTATTGCTAATACTGCAACTACTGCTACTACTGCTTATACTACTTTTACTCCAACTACTACTTCTACTCCTAATACTGCTACTTCTACTTCGTCTACTGCTAGTACTACTACTACTCCCGCTACTACTACGTCACCTCCGGCACCTACTACTACAACTGCTACAATGACTACTGCTTCTACTACAACTACTGTTACTAATATAGCAACTACTTCTTCAACTACTACTACTACTACTACTACTATTATTACTACTACTCTACTACTGCAACTTCTATGACTATAACTACTACTACTTCTACTACTACTACTACTTTTTGAAATACGTCTACTACTAATACTTCTGTTGTTGTTGCTACTACTACTCGTATTATTGCTGCTTCTAATGCCACTGCTAGCACTATCACTACTTCTACAGCTATTACTACTACTACTGCTGCTAC
>RXID01021634.1:96651-104145 GCA_005019695.1 Trichopus zeylanicus subsp. travancoricus
ACTCCTGCTGTTGCTGTTGCCACAGCTACTACTACTGCTACCACTACAATTACTACAACAACTACTACTAGTACTACAACGACTGCAACTATAGCTATTGCTTCTGCTATTGCTACTACTACTACTTCTTCTACTACTATTGCTACAACTATTACAACTATTACTTATGCTCCTACTCCTACTACTACTGCAGCTGCTATTGCGGCTGCTACTACTAATGAAAGTACTACAACCAGTTCTCCTACTGTAGCTACTACTGAAATTCCTACTTATGCTACTACTTCTGCGACTACTTGTACTACTAATAATAGTACTATTGCTATTGCTACTACTACTACTACTATGACTACTACTCTACAAATACTATTACTGCAACTACTATGATTATGACTACTACTTCTGCTACTACTACTGTTGCTATTGGTACAAACTACTATAGCTACTCCTACTAATACAACTGCTACTACTACTATTACTAACACTACAACTGCTATAACAATTACTGCAACTACTACTTTTGCCACTACTACTACTACTTCTACTACTACTTTTGCTACCACCACTACTTCTCCAGCCAGTACTAGTACTGCCACTAATGTTGCTGCTACAGTACCAACTATTACTACTACTGCTATAACAACTACTGCTACTATTACTTCTACAACTATAGCTATGACTACTAGTACTTTTTCTACTACTACTACTACTACTAGTTTTCCTACTATTTTTACTACGGTTGCTACGACTCGTATTACTACTACTACTACAACTACTACTGCCACTACTACTACTCCGACCATTACTGCTACTACTATTAATCCTACAACTACTGATGCTTCCACTACTATGACTACAACAACTACTACTACTCTTGCTACTACAGCTACGCCTACTATGGGTACTTCTCCTGCTACTACTACTACTACTACAACTACTACTACTGCTGCTGCTACTACTACTACAACTATTGCTGCTTCTACTACTTATACTGCCACTACTACCAGTGCGACTACTACTACTACCGCTACTTCTACTTCTACTTGTCCTACTATAGCTACTACTACTACTATTACGACTACCACTACTACTACTAAAACTACTACTACTACTTCTACTTGTACTTCCACTACTGCTACTGCTATTGCTACCATTGCTACTACAGCTACTATGGCTACTTCTGCAAATATGCTACTACTATGACTATTGCTACAACAACAACTACTGCTAATAATACTATTACTATTGCTGCTGACACTACTACTACTACTACTACTACTACCACAACCGCTACTACTACTACTGCTACTACTCTTGCTCCTACAACTATAGCTTTTGCTACTACAACTACAACTACTGCTACTACTACTACAACTACTACTACCACTACTGCTATGATGACTACTACTGCTGCTACTACGGCTACTACTATAATAACTACTACTACTGATACTATTACTACAACTACTACTATTGCTATTCTTCTGCTACTGCTACTATTACTACTGCTACTGCTACTGCTACTCCTTCTACTACTATTTCCACTATAGCTTCTACAACTGTCCCTACAATTATTGCTACAACTACTACTTTTACTACTACAACAACCTCTTCGACTACAACTTCTACTGCTACTGCTCCTGCTACGACTACCACTACTACAATAACTACTACTACTGCTACCATTATTACAACTACTATTGCTGCTACTACTGCTGCTACTCCTACTACTACTCCTTCTACTATTTCTACAACTGCTTCTGCAACTGCTACTGCTATTAGTGCTACAAGTACTACTTCTACTACTACTACTACCTCTTCAACTACTACTGCTACTGTTGCTGTTGTTGCTACGCCTACTACAACTATAATAACTACTATTACTACTACTCTTACCACAACTACTACTTTTGCTTTTGCCGCTGCCACTTTTGCTGCTACTACTCCTTCTGCTGCTATTTCTACTATAGCTTCTAAACTTCTGCTATTACTAGTGATACAACTACCTCTTCAATTGCTATTGCTACCACAACTAATGCTCCAACTACTACTACTACGAATACTACTACAACTTCTGTTGCTGCTACAACTAAAACTACAACTTCTACGGATACTACCATTGCGAATACTATAACTACTATTACTACTCCCGCTGTTGCTGCTGTTGCTTCTACTGGCACTACTGCTACTACTACCACTATAACTACTTCTACTGCTAATACTACAACTACTACTATGGCTACTACTACTATAACCGCAACTACTACTCCTACTACCACTTATACTAATATGGCTACTACCACTACTACTACTATTACTACGACTAATACTACTACTACCGTTGCTGCTGCTGCTACTACTAGTACTACTACTGCTGCGGATACTCCTACTACTACTGCTACTGCTGGTGCCACAACTACTACCACTAATACTACTAATACGGCTACTATTTCGAATACAACTTATGCTACCATTACTACTACTACTACAACAACAACAACAACTACTACTACTACTATTACTACTACTACGACAACTACTATTACTGCTACGACAACTATTGCAACTATTCCTACTGTATTGGTACTTCTACTACAACTACTACTACTATTACTACACTACATCTACAACTACTACTGCTACGACTACTACTACAACTGCCACTACTGCTACTACTATTATTTCTACTACTACTACAATTGCCACTACTACTACTACTATTACTACTACTAGTACTACTACAACTATAGCTACCACCACTAATACAACTACTACCGCTACAACAACTACTACTACAACAACTACTACTACTGGTACTACGACTAATACCACTACTACTATGACTACTATTACTACTGCTGCTGCTGCTACTGCTGCTGCTACCACTACTAGTCCTACCACTGCTACGGCTACTCCTACTACTTCTGTTGTTGTAGGTGCCACAACCACTACTACTAATACTACTAATTCTGCTACTGTTTCGAATACAACTTATGCTACTTTTGCTACTACTACTACTATTGCTATTGCTACTAATACAACTGCAACAACAACTACTATTACTACTATTACTACAACTACAACAATTACCACTACTAATATTAAAACTATTGCCACTACTACTACTATACTGGTACTACTACTACCACTAGTACTGCTACTACTCATACTACTGCTGCCGCCATTACTACTTTTGCTAATCCTACTAATGCTACATCTACTACTGCTATCGCTACTTCTACTTCTACTATGACTACTATGACTACTACTGCTACTATTGCTACTACAGCTACAACTACTACTACTATTGCCTCTACTAAAACTGCTATTGCTACTATTGCATCTGCTTCTAGTACTAGTACTAGTATTACTACTACTACTACTACTATTACTACTACTGTTGTTGCTACTACTGCTACTCTTTCAACTATTGCTATTTCTATTGCTACTAATACAGCTGCAACTACTACTACTGCTCCAGCTGCTACTACTACAACTACTGCTGCTGCAGGTGCTACTACTAGTACTATAACTACTACTACTTCACTTACTACTACCACTACTGCTACTACTTCTACTGCCATGACTACTGCTACTGCATCTACTACTACCAATACTAGTACTACTAGGACTACTTTTGCTCATTCTACTACTGCTACCACTACTGCTACTACGACCACTATTACTACTACTATTGCTACTACTGCTGCTACTGCTACTACTATTACTACTGCAGCTACTGCTGCTACAACAACTACTACTATTGCTATTACTACTACTGCTACCACTGCTGCTACAAAAGCTCCTAATGCTGCTAATAGTACTACTACTACAACTTCCACAACTATTGTGACTACTGCTACAACTTTAACTACTACTACTACAACTGTTACTACTGCTACCCCTACGATTGCTAGCACTACTGTTACTACTACTGTTACTGCAACAGCTACTACTATTGCGACTATTATGGCCCTTACTCCTACTATTACTATTATTAATACTACAACTACTACTCCTACTCCTACCCCTAATACTTGTCCTACTATTGCTACTACTACTGCTACTGCGTCTGCTGCTACCAGCACTACTACAACAACAACAACTACTGCTACTACTACTACCACTACTACCATTGCTACTACTACGACTGTTGCTACTACTACTACTAATACTACCAATATGACAACTACTACTGGTAGAACAACTACTACTAATAATAATAACACAACTATTACTACTTTTGCTGCTATTGCTGCTGCTACTACTACTACTACAACTACTACATCGATTGCTGCTACAACGATTACTATAACAACAACTACTGCTGCAACTACTTCTATTGCCATGACTATCGCTACTACTTCTTTTACTGCCACTACTAGTACTGCAGGGACTACTTTCGCTAATACTACTAGTGCTACCACAACTGCTACGACTACTACAACAACTACTACTAGTACTACTAGGTCTACTACTACTACTACTACTACTACATCTACATCTACTACTGCTACTTCTCTTACTACAACTGCTGCTGCTACTATACTGCTACTGCGACAACTACTACTATTGCTGATGCTACTGCTACTCTTGCTACTTCTGCTACTTCTACTACTATAATACTACTACTGCTCCGATTAGTACTCCTGCTACTTTTAAGGCTACTGCTACTACCACTGCTACGACTACTACTACTACTAATACTACTATTACACCTACTACTGCTATAACTACTACTATTTCTGTTGCTACAACCACTACTACTACCACCACCACTAATACTACTACTATTATACTACTCACTACTACCACTACAACTGCTACTACTACTCCTACTACTGCTACCACTACTACACTACTACTACATCTACTACTGCCAGTACCACTACTACTCTTACAACTAATACTATTACTACTACTACTAATCCAACTTCTACTACTAATACTACTACAACTGCAGTAGAACTACTATTACTACTAATAATACTACTATTACTAATACTACCACTACTACTATAGCTGCTGTTGCAACTACTACTACTATTCCTGCTATAATAACTACTATTGCTTTTGGTACTGCTACAAGAACAACAACTACTACTACTGCTACTGCTTCTACTACAACTAATAATGCTGCTGATTCTACTACACCTGTTGCTACCACAACTACTTCTACTAATACTATTACTACTGCAACAGTTACTACTATCACTACCACTCCTACTACAGCACCTAAACCTACTCCAACTCCTACTCCTACTACTACTACTACTACAACAACAACAACTACTACTAATACAACTACTACTACTCCAACTCCTACTGCTCCTACTATTACTACTATCACTACTGCTACTATAAAGACTTCCACTACTACCACTACAACTACTATATTACTACTATGGCTAATAGTACTACTATAGCTACTATTGCCACAACTACAACAACTACTAATGTAGTTGCTACTCTTGCTACCGCTACAACAACTACTACCACTACTACTGCCACTGTTACTACTACTGCTATAACTACTACTGCTACTACTTCTACAACTACTACTACAACTACTACTACAACACTACTACTACAACTGCTAGTACTAGTAGTACTACTACTACGCTTGCAACTATTACTATTATGACAACTGCTACTACTACTTCTTCTTCTTCTACTACTACTACTACTACTAGTACTGCTACTACTACTACTACTACTACTACTACTACTACGTCTGCTACTACTACTATTGTTGCTTCTACTACTCCTACTACCACTAGTACTACAAGTAACACAACTGCTACAGCTTCAGTTACTATAACTACCACTACTACTTCTCCTACTACTACAACTATGACAACAACGACAACAACTTCTACTAATACTTCTACCGCTAATACAAATAGTGCTACTACTACCACAACAACAAAAACTACTACTACTATCACTACTACTACTACTACTACAACAACTACTACTACCACTACTCCTACCACCACGACAACTACCTCTTCTACGACTACTGCTACTACTACTACTACTCCAACTATTTCACTACTACGACCACAACTATTACTACTACTACTACTGCTACTACTACTACTACGACTACTTCTACTACTACTACTACGACTACTACTACTACTCCTACTACTACTACTACTAAAAGTACCACAAATGCTACTACTTCTACTATTGCTACTAAAATAACTATTACTACCACTACTACTACTACAACAACAACTACTACTACAACTAGCACTACCACCACTTCTACAACTACTGCTACTACTACCACTGCTACGACTACAACAACAACAACAACAACTACTACCCCTACTTGAACTCTTACTCCTACTACTACTCCTACTCCTACTACTGCTACTGCTACCACAACTACTACACTACTATATGACTTCTACTAATACACTACTCGTATTACTGCTACAGCAGCAACTGCTAATACTACTACTACTACTACTACACTACTATTACGACTACTGCAAATACACTACTACTATTGCTGCTATTGCTGCAACTACTACTACTATTGCTACTATTACTACAACTATTACTACCACTACCACTGCTACAGCTGTTATTGCTACTACTTTGACTACCACTACTATCACTTCTATAACTACTTCTACTACTCCTATTACTACTACTATTACTAGAACTACTACTTCTGCTAATACTACTACTACTACAACAACTATTACTACTACTACCACTGCTACGGCTGTTATTCCTACTACTTCAACTACTACTACTATCACTTCTAAAACTACTGCTACTACTGCTATTACTACTACTATTACTAGAACTACTACTTCTGCTACTGCTACTGCTACTGCTACTACTACTACTACTACTACTACTACTACTACTATTACTGCTACTATTGCTACTACTACTACTACTACTAATACTACTACTACTACTGCTACTACTACTACTACTACTACTACTACTACTACTACTACTACTACTATTACTGCTACTATTGCTACTACTACTACTACTACTACTACTACTACTACTATAGCTATGGCTACTGCAACTACTGCTGCTGCTATGACTACTACGGCTGCTGCTGCGGCTACTGCAACTACTGCTACTATTGCTCCACTTCATCCTACAACTGCTAGCACTATTATCGCTCCTATTACTGCTGCTAGTACTACGGCTGCTGCTACTGCTTCCACTACCTCAACGGCTACCACAACTATTTCTAGTAGTACTACTACTACTCCTCTTGGAACTAATCCTACAACTACTACTACTAATACTACTATTGCTACTACTACTACTACTACTGCAATTCCTGCTACTAATACTACTACTACTACAACTACTAATCCTACTATTACTACTACTGCAGCTACTACTACTACAACTGCTATTACTACTACTAATGCTACAACTATTTGTACTTCTGTTACTCCTGCCACTACTAGTACTAACACTACAGCTATTATGCCTACCGCTACTACT
>RXID01021634.1:104165-247825 GCA_005019695.1 Trichopus zeylanicus subsp. travancoricus
CAGCTGCTACCACTACTACTACAGCTGCTACCACTACTACTATAACATCTGCTGCTGCTACTACTACTACAACAACTACTACTACTTTTATCACTACCCCTACTCCAACTACTAATACTCCAACCACTATTCCTACCGCTACTACTACACCTACTCCTACTACTACTACTACTACCGCTACTGCTACTACTACTGTTGTTGCTGTTGTTGCTATTGTTACTACTACTGCTACTACAACAACTACTACTTCTACTACTAGTATTGATACTACAACTAGTACTCCTACTACTACTAGTACTACTTCTACTACAACTACTAATACTACTACTACTACAACAACTTATACTACTAAGTCTCCCCATCCTACCACTACTACAACAACCACTAGTAGTACTACTACTGCCAGTACTACTACTAATTGTAGTACTACGACTACTATAACAACAACGACTACTATAACTAGTACCCTTACTACTTCTATAATTATTACTTGTGCTATTGTTATAACAACTACTGCTATTACTACTATTAGTAAAAGTACTACTACTACTACCACTACTAGAACTATTATTATAGCTAGTACTCCTATTGCTTCTATTACTACAACTACTGCTACTACTACTACTACTATTACTACTTCTGCTACTTCCACTACTACTATTACTACTGTTGCTACTACTATTTTTACAGCTACTCCTACTATTACTATTACTACTCTTACGATTACTTCTCCAACCATTACTACCACTGCTCCTACTTGTACTATGACTACTATTACCCCTACAACAACAACAACAACAACAACAACAATAAATACTACTACTACTAGTACGACTGCTACTGCTACTACTACTTCTACTAGTACAACTACTTCTACTTCTGTTGCTACTACTAATACTAACACTATTCCCACTTCTACTACTACTAGTACTATGACTACTACAACTACTCTAACAACAACAACTACAGCTACTACTACTGCAACTACTACTTATACAACTGGTACTATTACTACATCATCATCATCATCATCATCAACAACAACAACAACAACAACTACTACTACTAATACTAATGCTGCTACAGCTACTACTACTATACTACTACTGCTGCTACTACTACTACTATTAATATTGTTACAACTGCTACTACTAGCACTACTACTACTCCAACTACAACAACTATTACTACTACTAATGCTACTACTACTCCCACTACTACTACCACTACTACTACTACAACTACTACTACTTCCACCACTACTACTATGACTACTACTACTTCTACTTCTACTAATGCCACGGCTCTACTACTACTACTCCTACTACTACTTCAACTAATACAACTACTATAGCTACTACTACTTCTACGACTACTACTACAACAACTACTCCTACTACTCCTCCTTCGACTACCACTACGACTACCACTGCTACTACTACAATTGCTACTACTACTACTTCTGCTACTAATACAACTATGACTACTCCAACTCCTTCTCCTACTACTACTACTACTTCTACAACTACAACCACTACTACAACAACTACTGATATTACTATTATTCTTACTCCTACTACTACAACAACAACAACTACTGCTACTACAACTACTACTCCAACTATTGTGATTTGTACTGCCACTAATACTTCTACTGCTACTGCCACTACTACTACGACCACTACTACTACCGCCACTACTGCTACTACCACTATTGCTACTACTTCTATTGCTATTACTACGACTACTGCTACTCTCTTTATTGCTACTCTTACTCCTCCTCCTCCTCCTCCTACTACTCCTAGTACTATATTTACTACTACTACTTCTCCTACTACAACACCTACTCCTACACCTACTCCTATTTATGCTACTATAACTATAACTACTATTACAACTAGTTCTACTTCTACTACTGCAACTACTGCTACTAGAGCTACTAATACTACTACTACTACTACTACTACTACTCCTGCTATTGCTACTACTACAACCACTACAACTACTATTGTTGCTACATCTGCAACTCCTAGTAATAGTAGTACTACTACTACTATTACTAAGATTCCTACTACTAGTAGTAGTGCTTCTACTACTACTACTACACCTCCTCCTCCTCCTCCTACAACTACATGAACTACCATTATTACTACTACTACTGCTAGTAGTACTTCTACAACAACTACTCGTGCACTAACTCCTACTCCCAAAACTACACCTAGTACTACTTTTGCTGCTATAGCTACTGTTACAGCTACTACTACTATTACTACTACTAGTACTACGAGTCCAACTAGTACTACAACTGTGACACTACTACTTCTGCTGTTACTGCTACCGCTACTACCTCTACTACTACTATTACTATTACTACTACAACAACAACTACTACTATAACTACAACCAATATAGCTACTCCTCCTCCTCCAAATCCTAGTACTACTACTACTGCTACTGCTGCTACTACTACTACGACTAATAGTACTAGTACTAGTACTACTTTTGCTACTACTACTCAAACACCAACTCCTACTCCTACTACTATTCCAAATACTACTACTTCCACTACTACTACTACTACTACTACTACTACTACTACTACAACTGTTGTTGCTGCTGCTGATACTAATACTACTATTACTACTACAACAATAACTACTACTACTACTGCTACTACTACTAGCACTCCTACTACAACTACTACTACTACTGTTACTATTTCTACTACTGTTGCTGCTGCTGCTGCTGCGTCTACTAGTCCTACAACTCCAACTACTGCTATGCAGCCACTACTACTACTACTCCTACTTCCACTCGTACTCTTAACTCCTACGAGTACTACTACTACTACTCCTCCTCCTCCTGTAATTGCTACTACTTCTACTCCTACCAGTACTACTGCTTCTACAACCCGTACAGCCACTCGTATTCCAACACCAACTCCTACCACTACTCCGACAACTACATCTACTAAAACTACTACCACTCCTACTACTTACTACTGGTACCACTACCATCGTTGCTGCTGCTACTACTACTGCAGCTATTACTGTTACCACTATTACTCCGATTGCTACTACTACTACTACTAGTACTACTAGTACTACCGCTACAACAATAACTACTATTATTGTTGTTACTACTATTACTTGTTCTATTACTAGTACAACTGCTACTACTCCAACCCCAACTCCTACTAGTACTAATATAACCAATACTCCAACTACTATTACTCTAACCCAAACTCTAACTACTGCTAGCACGACTAACACTACAACAACAACAACTACAACTAATACTACTTGTACTACAACAATAATAACTACAACTAGTACAACTCTTACTCCTTCTCCTGCCAATACTACTACTCCTACTCCTACTACCCCTTCTACACCTACTACTACAACTACTATTACTAGTAATACAACAACAACTACTACTACTATTACAACTACTACTGCTACTACTAATATTACAACTACTATTACAAGTACTACAACTACTACAGCTACTACTACAAATTCTACAACTACTACTTCTACTACACGACTACTACTACTACTACCACCACCACCACTACTACTACTACTACTACTAATCCTAAGACTACTACTTCTAGTGCTACAACAACTACTACTACAACAACAATGACAACAACAACAAAAACAACAACAACAACAACAACAACTACTACTACTACTACTACGACTACTACTACGACTACTACTACTACTACTAATACCCCAACAACAGCAACAACTACTACTTCTACCAGGACTACTCCAACTATGACTCCTATAGCTACACCATTCCCTACTACTACTGCTACTACTACTACTACTACTTCTACTACTACTTTTACTACAACATCTACTAATACTACTACTCCTACTTCTACCACTATTACTATAGATATTGCTAGGACTACTATGACTATTACTACTACGACTACTACTTCTACTTCAACTTCTACTAACACTACTACTGCAACTTCTACCACTACTATGGCTGATATTGCTACTAATACTACTACTACTACTACTACAACTACTAATACTACTATTTCTATTGCTACTTCTACTACTACGACTATTGCCACCACTACTACTACTACCACTACTACAATTACTATTACTACCACTACTAATACTACTCGACCTCCTCCCCCTACTACTACTACTATTACTATTCCTACTACCACTGCTGCTGGTGCAACGACTCTTTCTATTACTACCATTACTACTATTACTACCATTACTAGTACTACAACTACTACTGTTACTACTGCTACTACTACTACTAGTAGTACTGGTACTACTACTACTACTACTACTACTACTACTACTACTACTTACTACTACTACTACTACTACTACTACTACTATACTATATGTTGTTGCTTCTGCTCCTACTACCCCTACTACTACTACAACTACGACTACTTCTACGACTAGTACTACAACAACAACTACTTCTACTCCTACTACTACTGCTACTACTGCTACTAATACTACTGCTACTAGTACTACTACTACTAATGCTACTACTACTACTACTACTACAACTACTACGACAACAACTACTACTATTACTACTACTACTACTACTAGTACTAATACTATTACTACTACACCGACTACTACTACTACTGCTTCTACTACTGTAATAACAACAACAACTACTACTATTACTCTTGCTACTACTACTACTACTTTTACTTCTACTACCGCTATAGCTACTCCTGCTGCTCGTACTACTACTTCTACTCCTACTATGACTACTACTCCTACCATGACTACTCCAACTACTATTCCTACTCCTATACCTATTCCTAATACTACTGTTGCTACTACTACTACAACTATTACTACTTCCACTACTATTACTACAACTGCTACTACTACTACTCCTCCCCTTCCTCCCCTTCCTCCTCCTCCTCCTCCTACTACTACTACTACTACAACCACAACTACTATCACTGCAACTACTACTATTATAACTATAACGACAACAACTACTACTACCTTTATTACTACAACTACTAGTACAACTACTTCTTTTACAACTAATACTTCAGCTTCTACTATCACTACTGATGCTTCTGCTACAACCGCTACTTCTGCCACTATTGCTACTACTAACACAATGACTCCTCTTAGTACCACTACAACAACTATTAACACTACTTCTTCTGCCTCGCCTACTACTACTTCTACGACTACTGCAGCAACAACTACTACTACTGCTACTGCTACTAATGCTCCTACTACCAATACTACTACTATAGTATGACTACTACTGCTACCACTACTGCTACGATTGCTACTACAACTATAGTATGACTACGACTACTGCTGCTGCAGCTACTACAACAACTTCTACTACTTCTCTAATTACTACCACTATAACTACACCTACTATGACTTCTACTACAACAAGTGTTAGTACAACTGCTACAACTACTACTCCTACCACCACCCCTGCTACCGATACTATCACAGCTACAACTACTTTTGCTACTACTGCTACTTTTGTACTTCTCCTACTATTACTACTGCTGCTACCACTAATGCTACTATTACTTCTACAACTACTACTACTCTTTTCGCTATTATGACTACCGCTACAATTACTATAACTATTACGACTGCCACTATTACTATTACTACTATTGCAAGTACTATTACTACTACTTCTAGCACTTCTACTACAACTATGGCTAATCCTGCTGCTACTACTATTATTGTAGCTGCTATTGCTTCTACTACTACTATTACTACTATTGCTACTGCAAACACTACTTGTACAACTACTACTACTGCTAGTGACAACTACTACTACAACTACTACTACAACAACTACTACAACTATTACGACTGCTACTGTTACTATTACGACTATTGCAAGTACTACTACTACTACTTCTAGTACTTCTACTACTACTATGGCTAATCCTACTGCTACTACTACTATTACTACTACTGCTGCTACAAACACTGCTTGTACAACTATTACTACTACTGCTGCCATAGTGACAACTACTATTACAACAAAAACTACTACTATGGTTACTACTAATGCTACTACTACTACTACAGTGACTAAAACTAGTATTAGTATTGCTACTACTGCTTACGCTACGAGTACAACAACAACAACTACTGCTACAGCTCTTGCGACTACTACAATGACTACTACTACTATTTCTTCTACTCCTTCTACTAGAACTAGTACCCTAACAACTGCTACTACTATTGCTACTACCTCTACTACAACAACAACAACTACTACAACCATAACTTTTACTACTACAACAACTACAACTACGACAACAACAACAATAACTATTACTACTACTACTACTACTGCTATTATTACTACTACTACTATGAAAACTACTACTACCAGTACTCCTACTATTACTACTACAATAACTACTATTATTTTTACTAATGATACCACTAGTACTACTATGACTACCACTACTTCAGCTACTATTACTACAACTGCTGCACCTACTACTATTACTACTACTACTCCTTTTGCAACTGCTACTACTGCTACCCTGACTACTATGACTGTTGCTACTACTACTTCTAATAATATCGCCCCAACTACTACTACTATTACTGATGCTACAACAACTACAACTACTACAACTTCTCCAACTCCTAATACTACAACTACTACTATCACTGCCACCACAACTACTACTACTACTATTGCTAGAACTACAACTACTTCTACTACAACCACTACTGCAACTACTGCTACAACTACTACTATTACTATAGCAATTGCTACTACGGCTACTACTACTTTTAATACTAATGTTGTTGCTACTACTACTACAACTACTGCTGCTACTACTACTACAACTACTACTGCTGCTACAGCTGCTGCTGCTACAACTACTACACTGACTACTACTTCTACTATGACTACTATAACCATTACTACACGGGACTCGGCCTGCTGCCTACTACTACTACTAATCATACCTACTACTTACTGCTACTTAGTACTACTATCACTACTAATACTCTGACTACTACACTACTAAGCTTCTCAGTACTACTGTACTGCTACTACCAACTTGCTTCTACAACTACTACTACTTCTGATACTACTACTACTACTTCTATAAATTGCTACTAACGACTACTATTACTATACCAAACTCTTACTAATTAACTACTCCTGTTTCTGCTGCTACACTTACTATTGTATAATACTGATTCCACTTCTACTACTACTAATTCCTACTTCAAACTACTAAAACTAATACTACTACCAATTACTAATATTACTACTTAGTACTACTGCTACTCTGACTATAACTATTACAACTGCTACTACTACTGCTGCTGCTACTACTCCTGCTACTCCTATTGCTGCTGCTGCTGGTACTACTACTACTACTACTACTACTACTGCTGCTACTGCTGCTGCTACTACTACTACTACTCTACTACTACTACTACTACTACTATAGCTATTACCACTACTTCTACGACTGCTGCTACAACAGCTTCACCTACTACTACTTTTGGTAATACTACTGCTACTACTACTACTACTATTACTACTACTGCTGCTGATGCTACAATGACTAATGCTACTTCTACAACAACTACTACTGCTACTACTGTTACTTCTGTTGCTTCTGCTACTACTATTGCAACTACTACTGTAATTACTGGGGCTACTGCTATTGATACTACCACAGCTATGGGTACTACTGCGGCTACTACTACTACTTCTCCTACAATAATTACAAATCCAACTGCTACTGTTGGTAGTACTACTACTAGTTCTACCAAAATACTTGGCACTAGTACTACTTTTGCTGCTACTAGTATTACTACTACTACTACTCCTACTATAACTATTATAACTCCTACTACTACCACTACTACTTCTACTATAATTGCTACTATTGCTTCTACTACTGCAACTACTACTTCTACTATGACCACTACTACAATAGCTACTATTACTATTACTACTACTACTAATTATACTACCACTACTATGACTACTGCTACGATTACTCTTACTACTACTACTATTACTACTATGGCTACAACAACTACTACTGCAACAACTGCTACTACTAGTAATACTACTATGACAATAACTACTACTATTAATACTACTACTATTGCTACTATTGTTACTACTACTACTACTACTATTACTACTACAACTACTACTATTGTGACTACTGCTATTGCTACGGCTACTACCACTACTACTCCTACTATTACTATTGCTACTACTACTACTGTTGCTACTACTACTGCTACTAATGCTCTTACTACTACTATTGCTCTTGGTGCTACAACTGCTACTACTACTGCAACTTCTTCCACTTCTTCTGCGGCTATTATTATTGCTATTACTACTACTGCTACCACTACTATAACTTCTTGTATAGCTACTCTGGTTACTTCTACTACTACTACTAGTACTACTACTACTTCTACTACTACCACTACTACCACTACTTTTGCAATTCTAGCAACTATCGCTACAACCACTTCAACTACTACTATTACTACAATAATAACTACTACAACTACAATGATAAAAATAACTACTACTACTACTGCCACTACAACTACTGCTACTGCTACTACAATAATTACTACTACTATTGCTTGTGCTAACACTACTTCTACAATTATTACTACTGCTACTGCTACTATTACTACCACAACTATTGCAGCTTGTACTGCTACTACTACTAATACTAGGACTACAACCACTACTGGTAGTGGTAGGAGTAGTAGTAGTGGTTGTCGTATTAATAGTATTAGTTGTAGTAGTAGTAGTAAAAATTGTTGTAGTAATAGCAATATTAATAGTAGTTATAGTAGTAGCAGTAGTAGTAGTTATAGTAGTAGTAGCAGTAGCAGTGGTCATAGTAGTAGTAGTAGTAGTTATATTAGTTGTAGTAGTAGTAGTAGTTATTATTATTGTAGTAGTAGTAGCATTGATGCAGCAACTATAGTAGTAGTAACGAAAGTAGTAGAAATAGCAGTCGTAGCTATAATAGTCACAGTAGTAGTACTTGTTGTAGAAGTAATAGCAGTAGATGCTGCTGTAGAAATAGTAGTAGCAGTAGTAGTAGTAGTAGTAGGAGTAAAACTAGTTGCAGCAGTAGTAGTAGTTGGAGCAATAGGATTAATAGGAGTAGCAGTAGTAGTTGGAGCAATAGGATTAATAGGAGTAGCAGTAGTAGTAGTAGCAATAGCAATAGTAGTAGTTGGAGCAATACTAGCAGTAGTAGTAGGAGTAGCAGTAGTAGCAATAGTAGGATTATTATTAGTAGTTGTAGTAGCATCAGTAGCACTAACTGTAATAATAGTAGCAGTAGCAGTACTGGCAGTAGTAGTAGTAGTAGTAATAGTAGCAGTAGTAGTAGTAATAGAAGCTCTAGTAGTAGTTGTGATAGTAATAGTAGTACTAGTAGCAGCAGCAGTAGTAGTAGCAGTAGTAGTAGCAGTAGTAGCAGTAGTAGCAGTAGCAGTATTAGTAGAAGCAGCTGTAGCAGCAGTAGTAGTTGTAATAGTGGTTGGAGTAGTAGTAGTTATATTAGTAGTAGCAGTAGCAGTAGCCATAGTAGTAGTAGTAGTTATAGTAATAGTAGTAGCAATAGTTGTAATAGTAGTGGTAGCAGTTGTAGTAGTAGTAGTAGTGGTAGTATTAGTAGTAGTTACTATTATTGTAGTAGTAGTAGTAGTAGTAAAAATAGTAGTAGCAGAAGTAGTAGTCATAATAGTAGTAGTCATAGTAGTAGCTTTTATAGTAGAATTGCTAGCAGGATAAGTAGTAGTAGCAGTAGTAGTAGCAGCAGTAGCAGAACCAGTAGTAGTAGTAGTAGAAATAATAGCAATAGCAGTAGATGGAGCAGTTGTAGTAGTAGCAGTAGGAGTAGTTGTAGCTGCAGCATCAGTAGTAGTTGTAGTCATAGCATCAGTAGTAGTAGCAGCACTAGTAGTAGTTGTAATAGCAGTAGCTGTAGCAATAGTTGTACTTGCAGGAGTAGTGGTAGTAGTAGTTGTAGTAGTAGTATTCATTATTATTGCAATAGTCTTAGTAGTAGCAGCAATAGTAGAAGTAGTAGTAGTAGCAGCAGTAATTTTAGTGGTAGTCAAAATAGGGGTGGCAGTAGTGGCAGTAGTAGTAGCAGCAGCAGCAGTAGTAGTAGTTGTTCTTGTTATTATAGCAACAGTTGTAATAGTTGCAGCAGCAGCAGTAGTAGTAGTAGCAGTAGTTGTTGTAGTAGTAGTTGTTGTAGTGGTAGTCAAAGAAGTGGTAGCAGTAGTAGCTGTAGTAACAGTAGTAGCAATTATAGTAGTAGTGAGAGTTAGTAAGTATAACTAGAAGTAGCAGTAAATGTTTGTTTATTGTTTGGTTGTAGTGCGTAGTAGTAAGCAATAGTAATTCCTGGTACGTAGTCTAAATCTCCTACTAGGCGTCAAGTTATTAGCGATAGTAGTATTAGTTGCAGCAGCAGCAGTAGTACCAGTAGTATATGGTAATAGTAGTAGGAGAAGGAGTAGTAGTAGTAGCAGTAGTGGTAGTAGTATTAGTTGTTGCACTATAAAGCAAATTAGGCTAAAAAAAAATCAGAAGAGTTGGTAGCAAGAACAAACAAGCAGCAGCAAGTAGTAGTACCAGTAGCCACTTATAGAAGTAGTTGAAATTGGAGCAGCAAGTCCGTGTTGTAGTAGGAAAGAAGTAGTTACAAAACAATAGTACTAGTTTAGTTGTAAAGTAGTTGTGTAGTTGTAGTCAGGAGCCGTCGTAGTGCTAAAAGGGAGTGTGTAGTAAGGAGTATTAGTAACTAGTACTTAGTAATAGTTACTCGGCCCTTGTCAGTACGCCGTTCGCCATCGTCGTAGCCCCGTTCGTCGGACGTACGTAGTTCGCAGTTGCAGCAATAGCAAAAGTAGCAGTAGTATTAGTAATAGTAGTAGTAGTAGCAATAATAGTAGCAGCAGTAGTAGTAGTACTAGCATTAGTAGTAGTTGTAGTAGCACTAGTAGATGTAGTAGTAGTGAGAGTAATAATAGTAGTAGTAGTAGTGGTAAGTGTAGTAGTTGTAAGAGCTGCAGTAGCTGAAGTAGTAGTAGTAGTAGTTATTGTTGTAGTAGTAGCAGCATTAGTGGTAGTAGTAGTAGTAGGGGTAGCATCACTAGCAATACTAATAGTGATAGTTGTAGTGGTAATAGTAGTTGCGGTAGTAGTAGTAGCAGTAATTGCAGTAGTAAAGATAGTAGTATTAGTAGTCATTGTAGTAGCGGTAGTAGTAACAGTAGTTGCAGTAGCAGTACTATTAGAAGTTGGAGAAGTTGTAGTGGTAGTAGTAACAGTAGCAGCAGTAGCAATAGTGTTTGTAATAGTTGTAGAAGTTGTAGGAGTAGTTGTAGTAGTAGTTACAGTAGAAGTAGCAGTAGAAGTTCAAGTAGAAGTTGTAGTACCCACAACAGTAGTTGGAGTAGCAGTAGTAGAAGCAATACCGGTAGTTGAAGTAGAACTAGTTGTTGTTATAGTTGTAGTAGAAGTAGCAGTAGCAGCAAAAGTAGTAGTAGTTGTAGTAGTCGCAATAGTAGTAGCAGTAATAGTTGAAGTAGTGGCAGAAGTAGTAGTAGTAGGAGTAGGAGTAGCAGTCATACAACATATAGTTGTAGTTGAAGAAGCAACATAAGCGTAGTAGTAGCAATAGTAGTAACAACATCAATAGTTGTCACAAAATTAATAGTAGTAGTAGTAATAGGAGTAACAACAATGGTAGTAGTAGTAGAAGTAGTAGCAGCAGTAGTAGTAGTAGTAGTAACAGTAGTAGTAGCTGTAGGAGTAGTAGCAACAATAGTAGCAGTAGTAGTACTAGTAATAGTAGGAGCAGAAGTAGTAGTAGTAGGTGTAACAACAACGATAGTAGTAGTAGAAGTAGTAGTAGTAGCATTAGTAGTTGGAGTATCTGTAGTAGCAGGAGAGGTTGTAGTAGTAGTAGCAGAACGAGTAGTAGTTATGGTAGCAGGAGCCACAGTAGTAGTGGTTGCAATCGTAAAGTAGTAGGAGCAGGAGTGGTAGTTATAGTAGTAGCAGTAGCAGTGAGAGTACTAGTGCCACAGTAGTAGTGGTTGCAATCGTAGAAGTAGTAGGAGCAGGAGTGGTAGTTATAGTAGTAGCAGTAGCAGTGAGAGTACTAGTAGCAGTAGTTGTAGTAGTTGGAGTAATCTTAGTATATGTAGTAGTAGCAGCAGTCGTACTAGTAGGAGTAGCAGTAGTAATAGTAGCAGTAGGAGTAGTAGTTGTTCTTGTAAGGGCGAAACAGTAGGGGCAAGAGTAGCAATTGCTATAGCAATAGCTGAAGTAGTAGTAGTCATAGTAGTAGCAAGACTGTCATTAGTAAATATAGTAGTAGTTATAGTAGTAGTAGTAGCGGGAGTACTAGTAGCAGCAGTTGCAGCAGCAGTAGTAGTAGTAATAGCACCAATAGTAGTAGTAGAAGTAGCAGCAATAGTAGCAAAGTAGCAGTAGTAATTATAGTAGTAGCAGTAGTAGTAGGAGTAGGGGGAGTAGTAGTAGTATTAGTAGTAGTAGCAGCAGTAGTAGTAGCATTTGTAGAAGGAGCGATAGTAGTAGTTGTAGTAGTTTTAGTAGAAGTTGTAGTAGTAGTAGTTGTAGTAGTAGCAGTAGTAGCAATAGCAGCAGCAGTAGTAGCAGTAGTCATAGTTGGTGGAGAAGTTACAGTAGTAGTTGCAGCAGCTGCAACCGCAGTGGTTTTAGTAGTGGTAGTAGTATTAGTAATAGTTGTAGAAGTAGTAGCAACAAAAATAGTAGTAGTAGTATGAGTAGTAGCTGTAGCAGCAATAATAGCAGCAGTAGGAGTAATACAAGTAGAAGTAGTCGTAGCATAGTAGTTGTCATAGCAGTAGTAGAAGTAGAAGAAGTAGGGGTAGTAGTATTTGTCGTAGTAGTATTAGTAGGAGTAGTTGTAGTAGAAGTAGGAGTACTAGTAGTAGTAGTAGTGGTAGTAGAAGTAGTAGTAGTAGGAGTAGTAAAAGTAGTAGTAGTTGTAGTAGTAGTAGTAGCAGTAGTAAAAGTACGAATAGTTGTAGTAGTAGTAGTAGTAGTGGTGGTAGTATTAATAACAGTAATAGTAGTAGTTGTTGGACTAGTAGCAGTGCTTGTAGCAGTAGTTGTAGTACTAGTGTAGTAGTAGTATATGTATTAGTAGTGATTGAGGTAGTAGCAGCAGCAGTTGTGGCAGTAGTAGTAGTAGTTGTTGTTGTTATTGTAGTAGTAGTAGAAGTAGTAGTAGTAGTAGTAGTAGTAGTAGTAGTAGTAGTAGCAATACCAGAAAAATGAGTAGTAGTTATAGTAGTAATACTAGTAGCCGAGGTAATTGTAGGAGTTCTTTTATAATTAGGAATAGAAATAGTTGCAGTAGTTGTAGTAGCAGTAGTAATAGTAGTAGTAATAGTAGCAGTAGTACTAGCAGTAGTTAGTGTAGTAGTAGCAGGAGTAGTAGCAGTAGCAGTAGTAGTAGTGGTCATAGTAGTAGTAGTTATTGTTGTTGTTGTAGAAGTTGAAGTAGAAGTAATAGTAGTAGTAGTGGTTGTAATAGTAGTAGTATTAGTAGTAGCAATAGTAGCTGTAGTAGAAGTAATATTCGTAGTAGCAGTAGTAGTAGTAGTGTTTGTAGTAGTAGCAGTAGCGGTAGTCATAGTAGTAATACTTATGGTAGCAGTAGTAGTTATAGTAGTTGTAGTAGGAGTAGTAGTAGGTGAAGTAGTAGTTGTATTAGTATTAGTAGTAGTAGTAGAAGTAGTAGTAGTAGTAGGAGGAGGAGAAGTAGTAGTAGTTGTTGTTGTTGTAGTAGAATTAATAGTAGTAGAAGTAGTAGCAGAAGTAATAGTATTAGTAGTAGTGGCAGTAGTAGTATTACTAGGAGTGGCAGCAGTAGTAGTAATAATCGCAGTGGTGTTAGTTGGAATGGCAGTAGTAGTAGCAGTAGCAGTAGTAGTTGTAGCTGTAGTAGTGGTAGCATCAATAGTAGTTGTAGCAATAGCATCAATAGTAGTAGTAATAATAGCAGTAGTAGCAGTGGCTTTAGGAGGAGGAGTAGTAGTAGTAGAATCTGTAGTAGTACTAGTAGTAGCAACTACTGCAAAAGTAGTAGTAGTCTTAGCAGTTGTAGTAGCAAAACTAGTCAGATTGGTGTTTGTAGTAGTACTTGTAGTGGTAGGAGATTTAGTAGTTGTAGTAGTAGTAGTTATAGTTGTGGTAGTTGTTATTGTAGGAGTAGAAGTAGTAGTAGTAGTTGTTGTGGTAGCAAAACTATTAGTATTAATGGTAGAAGTAGTGCTATTGAATCAGTAGTAGAGGTAGCAGTAGCATTAGTTGCAGTAGTAGCGGATGTAGTAGCTGTGAATTTAGTAGAAGTAGTAGAAGTAGTAGAAGTAGTAGTAGCAGAAGTTGTAGTAGCAAAAATTGCAGTAGTAGTAGTAGACGTAGTAGTAGTTGGATAGTAGTAGTAATAATAGTAGTAGCAGCAGTAGTCATTGTTGTAGCAGTAGAAGTAGTAGCAGTAGAGGCCATAATAGTAGTAGTAGCAGTAGTGGCGATAATTATAGTTGTGGTAGTAGTATGAGTAGTAGTAGTAGTAGAAGTAGGACTAGTAGTAGTAGCACTGGTAGTATTTGTTGTAGTAGCTCTAGTAGTAGTGGCAGCAGTAGCAGTAGTAGTAACAGCAATAGTAGTAGCAGTAGTGGTGGTGGTAGTAGTTATAGTAGTAGTAGCCGTAGTAGGAGTTATAATAGTAGTTGTTGTAGTAGTAGTACTAGTAGGAGTAGTTGCAGTAGTAGTAGTAGCAGAAGTAGTAGTAGTTGCAGTAGCAATAATAGTAGTAGCTACTATAGTTGTAGTAATGGTAATAGTAGTTGTATCAGTAATAGCAGCAGTAGAAGTAGTAGTAGTAGTTTAAGTAGTCGGGGTAGTAGTAGTAGTAGTTATAGCAGCAGTAGTAGTAGTAGCCGTAGTAGTAGGAGTAGCAATAGCAGTAGTAGTAGAAATAGTAGTAGTAGTTGTAATAGTAGAAGTTTTAGTAGTAGTAGTAGTAGTAATAGCAGCAATCGCAATAAAAGTAATAGTAGCAGAAATAGTAGGAGAAGTAGTAGTAGTAGTAGTAGTAGTAGCAGTAGATGTAGTGGCACCATTAGTAGTAGTAGCAGTAGCAGTAGTAGTGGTAGTAGCAGTAGCTTGAGAAGTAGCAGCAACATTAGCAGTAGTTCTTGTAGTAGTAGTATTAGCAGTAGCATCAATAGTAGCAGCAGCAGTAGTAGTAGGAGGAGGAGGAGAAGTAGTAGTAGTGGTAGTAATAGTAGTAGTTTTAGCAGTAGCGTTAGTAGAGTAGTAGTAGTAGTATTATTAGCAGAAGCAGCAGTAGCAGTAGTTGTAGTTGTTGTTGTTGTAGTAGTACTTGTTATAGTAGTAGTAGTAGTAGTCGTAGTCGTAGTAGTAGGGTTGTATTTATAGTAGTAGTAGTACTAACAGTAGTTGTAGTAGGAGTAGTAGGAATAGTAGTAGTAGTTGCAGTAGTAATCATAGTAGAAGAACTGATTGCAGTGGCCATAGCAGTAGTAGAAGTAGTAATAGTAGGAATACTAGTTGTAGCAGTACTAGTATTGACAGTAGTAGTATTAGTAGGAGTCGCAATTGTTGTAGTTGTAGCTAGAGTAGTAGCAGTAGTAGTGGCAGTAATAGTATTAGTTGGGGTAGCAGCAACAATAGTTGTAGTAGCAATAGTAGTAATAATAGCAGTAGTAGTAGGAGAAGCAATTGTAGCACGTGTAGTTGTCGTAGCTGTAGCATCTGTAGTAGTAGTAGTAGTAGTAGCATTAGTAGTAATAGTAGCAATAATAGCAGTAGTAGCAGTGGTGGTAGCAGTAGTAGCAAAAGATGTAGTCATAGTAGTAGTAGTAGTAGTGGTAGTAGTAGTAGTAAAAGTAGCAGTAGTAGTAGCGATCGTAGAAGCAGCATCAGTAGAAGTTATAGTAGTAGTAGTTGTAGTAATAGAAGTAGGAGAAGTAGTAGTAGTGGTAGTAATAGTAGTATTAGTAGTAGTAGTAACAACAATAATTGTGGTAGTAGTAGCAGCAGTAGCAACAGTAGTATTAGCAATAGCAGTAGCAATAGTAGTAGTAGCAGTAGTTATAGTAATAGTAGTAGTAGCAGTAGTCATAGTAGCAATAGTTATAGTAGTAGTTGTAGTTATAGTAGTAGTAGCTGTAGTAGTAGTAGTAGTAATAGTATTAGTAGAAGTAGTTGTTATTGTTGTAGCAGTTGTAGCTGTTCTAGAAGTAGTAGCAACAGCAGTAGTAGTAGAAGTAGTAGTATTAGTAGTAGCAGAAGTAGTAGTCGCAGCTTAGTAGTCGTAGTAGTAGTAGTTGGAGTTGAAGTAGTAGTAGTAGTAGTAGCAATAGTAGTAGTAGTAGTAGTAGTAGTTGGAGCGGTAGTAGTAGCAGCAGCAGTGGTAGCAGTAGTAGTAGTAGTTGTAGCAGCAGTAGTAGCAGCAAAAGTAGTAGTAGTAGTAGTCTTTGCTGTTGTAGTTGCAGAAGTAGTCATATCGATAGTAGCAGCGGTAGTAGTAGTAGCAGCAGTTGCTGTAGTTGTTGTAGTTATTGTAGTAGTAGAAGTACTAGTAGTACTACTAATGGTAGCAGTAGTCACAGTTGAGTCAGCAGTAGCATTAGCAGTAGTAATAGTCGCCTAGTAGCAGAACTAGTAAGAGTGAAAGTAGTGGAAGTAGTAGAAGTAGTAGTAGTTGTAGTAGTAGTAGCAAAAGTTGCAGGAGCGGTACCAAAAGTAGTAGTAGTAGGATAGTAGCAGTAGTAGCCGCATTAGTATAAGTAGTACCAGTAGTAGTTGTTGTTGTAGGAGTAGTAGTAGTAGCAATAGTAGCGATAGTGGTGGTAGTTGTAGAGTAGTAGTAGTAGTATTAGTAGTAGTAGTAGCAATGGTAGTAGTAGTAGCAGCAGTAGTAGTAGCTGTTGCAGTAGTAGCAGTAGTAGCAACAGTAGTCGTAGTAGTAGTAGTGGTGGTAGTAGTTGTAGTAGTAGTCGCAGAAGTAGTTGTAGCCGTAGTAGGTGTTGCATTAGTAGTAGTAGTAGTAGTAGCGAAAGTAGTAGCAGTAGTAGTAGTGTTGTAGTTGTAGTAGTCGTAATAATAGTCCCTGTAGTAGTACTAGCTGCAGTAGTAGTAGCAGTAGTAGCAGTAGTTGTGATAGGAGAAGTAGAAGTTGAAGTAGTAGCTATAGTAGTAATAGCTGTAGCAATAGCAGTCCCAGTAGTTGTAGTTTTAGTTGCAAAAGTAGTAGCAGTTGTATCAGAAATAGAAGTGTAGTAATAATAGAGGTAGTAGTAGGTTGTTGTTATAGTAGTAGTAGTAATAGTAGAAGTAGTAGAAGTAATAGTAGTAATAGTAGTAGTAGTATTAGAAATAGTGGTAGAAGTGCTAGTAGTAGTAGGAGTAGTAGAAGTAGTAGTAGTAGTAGTAGTAGTAGTAGTAGTAGCAGAAGTAGTAGCTGTAGTAGTAGTAGCAGAAGTAGTAGCAGTAGTAGTAGTAGTAGAAGTAGTAATAGCAACAGTTCTAGCCACAGTAGAAGTAGAAGTCATAGTTGTAGTAGGAGGAGTTGGAGAAGTAGTAATATAAGCTATAGCAATAGTTGTAGTAGTTGTTGTTGTAGTAGTAGTAGTAATAGCAGTTGCTGTAGTAGAGGAAATAGCAGCAACAACAGCAGTAGTAGTAGTAGTAGTAGTGGCAGTAGTAGTGGTAGAAGAAATATTAGTCATTGTAGTGGTAGTAGCAGTAGTCGTAGTAGTAGGAGTAGTTGAAGTAGTTATTGTAGTAGTAGCAGTAGTAGCAATAGCGGCAATAGTAGCTGAAATAGTAGTAGTAATAGTAGCAGAAATTGTAGTAGTAGGAGTTGTAGTTGTAGCTGTTATGGTCGTAGTAGCTACGGTAGTAGTAGAAGTAGTCGTAGATGTAGTTGAAGTAGCAGAAGTAGTAATAGCAAATGTAGTAGGGGGAATATTAGTAGTAGTAGTAGTACTAGTCGCAACAGTTGTAGTACTAGTAGTAGTAGGAGAAATAGTAGTAGTAGTAGGTTTAGTAGTAGTAGTAGAAGATGTAGTAGTGGTTGTAGTAGCAGCAGCTGCAGTAGCAGTAGTATGTAGTTCTAATAGCAGAACTAGTTGGAGTATTAGTAGTAGAAATAGTGGTTGCAGTAGTAGTAGTTGTTGGCATAGTCATTATAGGAGTATCACTAGTAATTGAAGTGGTTGCAGCAGTAATAACAGCAGTAGTTGTAGTAATAGTGGAAGCATTATTACTAGTAGCAGTAGTAACAACATTCATAGTACGAGTAGTAGCCATAGTAGTAGGAGGTAGTAGGAGTAGAAGTTGCAGTTTTCATAGTAGAAGTAGCAATAGTCACAGTAGTAGATGGGGTATCCCAAGTAAAAATAATAATAGTAGTAGTAGTAGTAGCAGAAGTTGTAGTAGTGATAGTAGTAGTGCGAGTAGAACAAATAGTAGCAGCAATAATAGTAGTAAGAGCAGTCGTAGTAGTAGTAGTAGTAGTAGTAGTAGTAGTTACAGTAGTTATAGTAGTAGCCGTAGGAGTAGTGAGAGGAGCAGTAGTAGTTGTATTAGTAGTAGTAGCAGTAGGCGCAACAGTAGTTACAATAGTACTAGTTCCAGTAGTGGAAGTTGCAGCAGTAGTAGTTGTTGTAGTAGTAGCAGTAGTTGTAGAAGTAGGAGAAGTAGCAGTAGTAGTAGCAGTAGCAGCAGAACCGTTAGTAGCAGTAGTAGTTGTTGTAGTAGTAGCAGTAGTTGTAGAAGTAGGAGAAGTAGCAGTACTAGTAACAGTAGAAGCAGAAGCGTTAGTAGCAGTAGTAGTAGTAGTTTTGGTTGTAGTAGTAGTAAAAGTAACAGTAGTAGAAATAGTAGTAGTAGTAGTGGTGGTGGTGGTAGTAGTAGTAGTAGTAGTAGTAATAGTAATAGCAGCAATAGCTGCACGGGCAATAATAGTAGTAGTAGTAGTAGTTGCAGTAGTAACAATAGCAGTACTAGTAGTAGCGATAATTGCTGTAGTAGCTGTAGGAGCAGCAGTAGAAGTAGTAGTAGTAGTTTTACTAGTTGGGGTAGTAGTAGTAGTTGTCGTAGCAGTACTAGTAGTAGTAGTATCTCTCTTAGGAGTAGTAGTAGTAGTAGTTGGACAAGTAGTAGTAGTAGCCATAGTAGTAGTAGTAGTAGCAGTAGAAATAATAGTAATATTGTAGCATTAGTAGGAAAAGTAGTTGTAATAGTAGTTGCAGTAGTATTAGCATTAGTAGTAGTAGTAGTTGTAGTAGTCGTAGGAGTAGCTGCAATAGTAGCAGCAGCAACAACAACAATTGTAGCAGTAGTGTTTGTAGTAGTAGTAGAAGTAGTAGTAATAGCTGTAGTAGCGATAGTAGCAGTAGCAACAGTTGTTGTTGTACTAGTACTTGAAGCAATGCTCATATTTGGATTACTAGTTGTAGCACTAGTATTAGCAACATTAGTTACAACAGTAGTAGCCGTAGTCATAGCATTACTTGTAGCATTAGTAATAGTACTTGTAGTAATAGTAGAACTAGTTGTAGGAGTAGTAGCAGTAGTAGCAGTAGTAGTAGTATTAGTAGTTGTATTAGTTGTAGTAGCAATAGTAGTAGTAATAGTGATAGTAGTAGTAGTTATAGTAGTAGCAGCAGTACTTGTAGTAGTTATAGTAGCAGTTGTAATACTAGCAATTGTAGTAGTAATAGAAGTAGTAGCAATAGTTGTAGTTATTATTGTAGCAGCAGCAGCCGTTGTCACAGTAGTAGCAGTAGCAATTGAATCAGTAGTAGGAGTTGTAGTTGTAGCAATTGTAATAGTGTGAGTAGTAGTAGTTGTTGTTGTTGTACAACTAGTAGCAGTAGTAGTACTAGTAGTAGTAGGAGGAGTAGTAGTAGTACTATTAGTCCTGCTGCTTTTACTACCACTACTACTGCTACAACTACTGCTACTAATGCTTCGGCTACTACTGCGTGACTACTACTACTAGCACTACAACAACTACTACTACCAGTACTACTACTACTACTGTTGCTAGTGCAGCTACTACTACTACTGCTCCTACAAATTCTTCCACTACTACAATTACTACATTTACCACTACCACTATTGCTGCTACTGCTTCTACTACAACTACTACTACTAGTACTAATACTACTACTATTACTTGTACTACTACTACTACTTTAACTACTGCTATTGCTGTTACTACTACTAAGACTGCTATTTCTACTGCTACTACCACTACTACTAATGCAACAACAACTGCTACTACTACTACGCTACAACACCAACAATAACAACTACTACTAATACTAATATTACTACTACAACTATAACTACTCTGATTACTACTATTACTGCTATTACTTTGATTTATACTATTACTACTACTGCTGCTACTCATGTTGCTGCTGTTGCTACTATTATTACTACTACTACTATGACTACGACTACTACTACTACTATGACTACTACCATTACGACTACTACTGCGATTACATCTACTACTACTATGACTACTACTACTACTACTACTACTGCTGCTGTATCTACTACTACTACCACTATTACAACTACTGCTATATCTACTACTACTACGACTACTACTACAACTAGTACTACTAATACTATTACTACCACTTCTGCTACTACTACTCATACTCCAACTACTACTGCTTCCCCCACTCCTACCACTTCAACTACTCCTACTCCAACTTCTACTACTACTGCTACTAGTACTAAAACAACAACTACTACTACTACTACTATTACTACTACAACAACTACTACTACTACTTTTATTTCTAGTACAATTGCAACAACCACTACTCCTACAACTGCCGGTACTACTACTACTAATACTAGCACTACCACTACTCCTACACGAACTCCTACTACTACTACTACTTCTCCTACTCCTTAACCTATTGCAACTACTACTAGTCCTACTACTACTACTACTCCAACTGCCACTCCTACTCCAACTGCTGCTACTACTACTGCTACTATTACTACTGCTACTACTACAACTACTCCTATTACTACTACTAATACTAATACTGCTACTAATATTACTACTACTACTACAATTGCTACTACAACTCCTATTACGACTACTTCTACAACTACTACTACTCTTATTACTACTATAACTACCACCACCACCACCACTGCCACTATTACTCCTACCACTGCAACAACTACAACCCCTACTACTACAACTACAACTCCTACTAATACGACTACTACTACTACTGCTGCTCCAACTTCTATCATTACGACACCTACTACTACTACCACTACTACGCCTACTACTACAACTCGTACTACTACTACTACTACTACTATTACAATTACTACTACTACTACTACTACTACTACTACTACTACTACTTCTACTACTAATGCAACTATTACGACTACTACTACAACTGCTACTACTACTACTAATACTACTACTATAACTACAACTACCGCTACTACTACAACTACTAGTATTACCACTACTCCAACAACTATAGCTTTAACTATTACTACTACTGCAACTCCGAGTTATACTACTATTACTTCAACTACAACTACTACTACTAATGCTACTATTGTTATTGCTAATAATGAAACTGCTACTACAACTATAACTACTACTAATACTACTACTACTCCTACTACTACTACAAATCCTTCTACTACTACTACTCCAACTCCTTCTTCTACTATTACTCCGACTACTAATACTACTACTACTACAACGACAACATCAACAACTATTATTATTATAGCACTACTCCTACTACTAATACTTCTACTACTACTACAACAACAACAACAACTATTGTTACAATACCACTCCTACTACTAATACTACTAGTCCTACTACTACTACACCTAACACTCCTCCACCGCCGCCTACCACAGCTACTGCTAATCCTACTACTACTACTACTCCTCCTCCTTCTACTACTACAATTTCTACTCCAAACACTCCTACAACTTCAACTACTACTACTCCAACGACTACAACTACCACTACTACCACAACTACTATTCCCACAACTACTCCTCCTCCTCCTCCTCCTCCTACTACTCCTACTAAAACTTCTACTCCAAACACTCCCAATACCACTACTACTACTATTGCTACTGCTACTGCTACTACTATTACTATAACTACAACCAGTATTGCAACTGCTACTAGTATTACAACTGCTACTGCTACTACTACTACAACTATTACTACTTCTACTACTGCAGCTACTACTCCTACTTCTGCTACTAATACTGCTACTACTGCAGACCTACACCTACCCCTTCTGCTACTACTACTCCTACTACTGCTACTACCCCTACACCAACTACAACTAAAGCTACCACATCAACTCCTACTCCTACTACTACTAGTGTTTCTACTACTGCTACTACTACAACTCCTACAACAACAACAACAACAACTACTACTACTAGTCCTCCTACTGCTACTGCTACTACTACTACTACTACTAATACTGGCACAACTACTAGCACTACTAGTACTACTACTACTAATATTCCTACTCGGACTCCTACTACTGCAACTACTACTACTCATACTACTACTATCCCTACTCAAACTACTACTATGCCTACTACTACTCCTAATCCAACTACTACTGCTACTACCGCTACTACTACTAGCACTACTACAACAACAACAACAACTACTTCTATTACAATTACTACTACTACTACGACTACTACTACTACTACTACTATTACTATGAGTACTACTACTACTACTACTACTACTACTACTACTACTACTACTACTACTACTATTGCTACTCCTAACACTCCTACAACATTAGCTACTACTACCGCTACTACTACAAGTACTACTACTACACTCCTATTATGACTACTACTACTACTACTACTACTACCACCACCATAACAACAACAACAAGAACGACTACTATTACTACTACTCCTACAACAACAACTACAACTGTAACTCATACTAATACTACTACTCAAAACACTCCTACTACAACTACTATTGTTGCTACTACAGCTATTACTACTATTACTACTACTACCACCACCACCACTACTACTTCTACTATTACTATTACTGTTGCTCTTGCTAGTGCTACTACTACTACTACTACTACTACTACTACTCCAACTACTGCTACTACTCCAACTACTGCTACTACTAATGCTACTACTAGTCGAACTCCAACTCAATTTGCTACTATTACTCCTACTACTACTATTACCTATACTCCAACTACGAGAAATCCTACTAATACCCCTCCACCAAATCCTACTACTACTATTGCTACTACTACTTCTACAACTACTACTGCTAGTACTACTACCACAACTACTACTGCTACTAATACTAACACTACTACAAGTACTACTATTACTACTATATCTACAATTTGTACTCAGACTCCTACTACTGCTACTATTACGACTCTTACTACTCTTAGTACTACTGCAACAACTACTCCTAATCCAACTCCTATTGCTACTACTACCCCTTCTCTAACAACTAATATGCCTACTACTACTCCTACTCCAACTCCTACTACTAGTAGTGCAACTACTACTATAGAAATAATAATAACTACTATAACTACAACTACTACTACTACTATTACTATTACTACTACAACTACTACTATTGCTACTACTGCTACTACTAAAACTACTAGTAGAATTGCTACTACCATTACTCTTACTACTACTACTACTAATACATACGCTACTACTACTACTACTACTACTATTGCTAACACTCCTCCTCCTCCTACTACTACTACTCCTATCCCTTCGACAACTTCTATGACTACCAACTCATCCTACTACTCCCACAACTTCTACGACTACAACTACTACTACTATTGCTGCTGCTGTTGTTGTTGCTACTACAACTACTACTAGAACATCTAGTACTACTACTACTTCTGCTATTCTTGCCACTACTGCTAATACTATTCTTACCATTGCTATCGTTGCTGCTGCTTCTACTATTACTTCCACTACTACTACTATTTGTACTTATACTACTACTACTAGTACTGCTACAGCTAGTAGTAATACTACTATTACTTCTAATACTACTACTACTGCTACTCTTGCGGTCGCTGCTACTGCTACTACTACTGTTGCTACTACTCCTACTACTACTGCTGCTGCTACTACTACACAACAACTATAACTGCTACTACTAGTACCACAATTACTCCTACAACTACTACTATTACTACTATTAATACTCTGACTACTACTTCTCCAAATACTACTATAATAACTACTACTACTAGTACTACAATTACTCCTACAACTGCTACTATTACTATTGTTACTACTATAACTACTACTTCTCCAAATACTACTAAAATAACTACTACTACTACTACTACAACTACTTCTACTTCAACTTCTAGTACAACTACAACTGCTACTGGTTCGTGAGCTTCGGCTACTACTACTGGTACTATAAATATGACTATAACTACGAATACTACTACTACAAGAATTACTACTAGTCCTACTCCCACTCTAACTACAGCTTCTACTATTACGGCTATTACTCCTATAACTACTACTACTACCACTTGTACACCAAATCCTTCTGCTACTACTACCCCTTCAACTACTGCTACCAATACTCAAAATACTACTACACCTACTATGACTCTTAATCCAACTCACACTACTACCACTATTCCTACTTTTGCAACAACAACAACAACAACAACAACAACTACTACTACTACTACTACTACTACTACTACTATTACTTCTGCTACTTTTACTACCAATACTACTACCACTATCACTGCCACTACCGCTACTACTGTTACAACTACTACTACAACTACTACAACAACAACGACAGCAACTACTGTTACTACTACTACTACTGTTGCTGCTGCCAGTAAAACCAATACTGACACTACTACTGCTGCTACTTGAACTACTACCACCAATATAACTTCTCCTACTACTCCTCCTACTCCCACATCTACTCCTACTACTTCGTACTACTTCTACTACTGCTACTACGACTATTACTACTACTACTCCTCCTACAACTGCTACTGGTACTACTACAACTGTTGCCATTACTACTACAACTACTGCTACTACTACCACTCTTGCTACTACTACTACTACTATAGCTGCTACTGCCAGTACTACTACAACACCTCCTCCGACTCCTACTCCTACTCCTACTTCTAATACTACGAAGTATAATAATAACTACTACTACTACAAACACTAATGCTACTACTGCGACTAATGCAGCCACTATTGCTGCTTCTATAACAACAACAACTACTAGTGCTTCTACTACTACTGCGACTAATACTACAACTACTGCAACTACTGCTACTTTTTCTACAACTCCACCTACTACTACTAATACTACTACAATGACTACGACTACTAATACTACTGCTACGACTACTTCTGGTCCTAAAAATACTACTACAACTAATACTACTACCACAATACTACTATTACTAATTGTACTACCACTACTACTGAAAGTACTACTTCTACTACTATGAGTGTGACAACTAATACTTCTGCTACTATGATTGCTACTACTACAGCTACTACTACAACTACTACCATGACTACTGCTGCTGCTGCTAGTACTACTATGACAACTACTACTGCTAATGCTACTACTACTATTACCATAAGAACAATTACCCCTACAGCTGCTACTGCTACTGCTACTACTACTACGATTGTTGTTGCTGCTACAACAGCTACCACCACTACAATTGCTACAACTACAGCTCCTACTACTACTACCGCTACTCCTAATACTACACCAACTATTACTCCTTCTCCTACACCTATTCTTACTACTACTCCTATGACTACGACTACTACAACTAGTACTACTACAACTACAACAACTACTACTAGTGCTATTACCACTACTACTCCTTCTGCTACTATTACTACTACTATTACTCCTATTACTACTACTACTACTACTACAACAACAACAACAACTACTACTACTATTACTACTACTACTGATACTACAACAACAACATCTACTGCTGCTGCTGCTGCTAAGACTACTACAGCTGCTGCTACAACTATACTACTATTACACCTATAGTTACAACTTCTACTACTACTACCACTACTACTACTATTGCTACATCGACTACTACTACAACTACTACTACTGCAACTACTATAGCTACTACTGCTATTGCAAGTGCGACTGCTACTACTCTTGCTAATACTATTGCTGCTAATATCGCTGCTATTACTACACCTTTTACTACTACTGGTACTACTGCCGCTACTACTACTACTGCTGCTACTGTTACTACAACTGCTACTACTGTTACTACTGCTACTGTTGTTGCCACTTCGACTTCTACAAATTCTCCTACTACCACTACTACTACTACTACTACTGCCACTACTACTACTGCCGCTGCTGCTACTATTGTTACCCCTACTACTACTACTACTACTAATGCTACTATTACTGTGACGAATACTGCTGCTAATGCTACTACTACTACTTCTACTGCTACTACTTTTATTGCTACTACTTCTACTACTACTAGTGTTACTATTACTACTACTATAACTTCTACTACGATTACTACTACAACGACTACTGCTACTCTACTACTATTGTTGCTCCTGTCGCTACTATTACTATTGCTGCTACAACTACTAATACTACTACTACTCCAACTACTACTACAACTACTACTACTACCACCACCACCACCAATACTTCTACTACTTCTACGTCTACTACTACTAGTAAAGCTACTAGACCTACTACTACCACAACTACTGCTGCTATTGATACTACTACTACTGCTGCTACAGCTAGTACTACTGCTGCTGCTGCTACTACAGCTGCTATTGTGAGTATTACTAGCTCTACTGCTACCACTACTACTCTTATTGCTACTCCTATCACTGCTGCTACTGCTACTATTGTTGCTACGATAACTAATATTACTGTTGTTGTTGCTGCTACTACTACTACTACTACTACTATTGCTACTATTACGACAGCTACTACAACAACTACTACTGCTACTGCTACTACTAGTACTGGTACTACTACTACTAATACTAGCACAACTAGTTCCACGTTAGCTATTGCTACGACTAATACTACTACTCCTACTACTTCTACTATAACTACAACTGCAACTACTACTACCATGACTACTACTATTACTACTTCTATTACTACTGCTACCACTTGCTCTACAGCTACTACTTCTACTACTACTACTACTGCTACTACTATTACCACTACTGCCACTACTATAATAAAAAAAACAACAACAATAACAACAACCACAACTACTACCACTACTACTTCAACTGCTACAGCGAATACTCTTACTACTGCTACTGCTACAACTGGTTCAATTGCAACAGCTTCTGCTACTTCGACTACAACTATTGCTACTGCGACTAATCTAGCCAATACTACGGCTACTACCATTACTTCACTGCTACAACTTGTACTACTATTGCTACTACTACTGCTATTACTTCTACCACTACTACTAGTACTGCTACTACTACTACTACTACTGCTACTACTATTACTACTACTACTACTGCTACTTCTACGACTCATCCTACTACTACTGCTACTGCTACTACTGCTGCTACTACTACTACTAGTGCTACTACTATTGCTACTACTGATTCTACTTCTACAGCAACTATTACAACAACTAAAATTGCTGCAACTACCTCTACAATGCCTACTTCTAATACTACTCCAACTACTATTACCACCACTACTACTACTACAACTATTACTAGTTTTAGTACAACTACTATTGCTGTTACGATGACTATTGCTACTGCCACTACTAATACTGCTACTGCTATTTCTTCTACTACCATAGCTATTGCTGCTACCACTACTACTAGCACTACAATTGCTACTACTACTGCTACTACTACAGCTACTTTTACTCCTACTATTACTCATTTTCTTTCACCTGTTCCTACTACTACTCCGACTCCTACTACTTCTACTACTACTGTTGCTGCTGCTATTGCAACTACTTTTGCTACTATTACCACTAATTCCCTTTTGCTACTACAACTAGCATAATTACTTCTACTACTACTACTACTACTACTACTACTACTACTACTACTACTACTACTACTACTAGTGATACTACTACTACATCAACAGCTCCTACTATAGCTACTACTACTACTACGACACTTACTGCGGCTACTACTACTGCTACTACAACTCCTATTACTACTACTAATGCTGCTCCTACTGCTAACAAACTACTACTGCTACCCAAACTACTACTACTCCTGCTACTACTTCTACTCCTGCTACTACTTCTACTCCAACAACTACAGCCACTGCTACTGCTATTGCTAGTACAACAGCTACTATTGCTACTAATATTGTGACTGTTATTGCTACTATTACTGCTGCTGCTGCCCTTGCTACAACTACTACTAATATGGCTACTACCACTAATACTACTGATACAGCTACTACTACTACCACTGAGATTGTTATTGCTACAACAACTACTGCGACTACTACTGCTGCTACTGCTACTCCTTCTACTTCTCTTACAAATACTACTATACCAACTACTGCTAATGCTATTACTACTACGACCACTACTATTGCTTCCCCTACTACTATTTCTACTAGTAGTACTACTACCGGCATAACTTCTACTACTACTACTATTGCTACTACTATTGCTACTACTACTGCTGCTATTACTACTACAAGTACTACTACTACTACTAGTACAACTATTACCACTACAACTACAGCTACTATTGCTACTGCTATAGCTACTACTACTTCAACTACTAGTACTAGCTACTACTCTACTACTCTACTACTCTACTCTACTACTCTACTACTCTACTAGTACTACTACTTCAACTACTAGTACTACTACTACTCTACTACTCTACTCTACTATTACCACTTCAGCTACTACCCTCTGGCCTATACGAATGGTTGGTCATGCTGTTCGGCCTGAAGAACGCCCCAGCCGTATTCCAACGAAAAATGGACCATTGCTTCAAAGGTACAGAAAACTTTATTGCCGTCTACATTGACGATATTCTTGTTTTCTCACAGACAGAAGCAGAGCATGCCAAGCACTTGAACATCATGCTCGATATTTGTGAGGAGCATGGGCTCGTCCTGAGCCCTACAAAAATGAAGGTAGCGGTAACAGAAGTGGAGTTCCTAGGTGCCATCATCGGGAACCAAAGGATCCGGCTGCAGCCTCACGTGATCAAGAAAATCACGGAGGTACAAAATAAATCACTCATGACCAAGAAGGGGCTTCGTTCCTGGTTAGGCGTCCTCAATTATGCCAGGAATTACATTCCCAACTTGGGAAGGCTCCTCAGCCCACTGTATGCAAAAACCAGCCCAACTGGAGAAAAGAAAATGAACCAACAGGATTGGGCTCTAGTGGGCCAGATTAAAAAATTAGTCCAGCAACTACCGGACTTGGAAGTACCCCCTACAGAGAGCTACATCCTTCTAGAAACAGATGGCTGCATGGAAGGATGGGGGGGCATCTGCAAATGGAAGCCGCAGAAATATGATCCGAAATCCGCAGAACATGTGTGTGCTTACGCAAGCGGGAAGTTTAACCCCATCAAATCCACTATTGATGCGGAGATCTATGCGGTGATGAACTCACTGGAAGCACTAAAGATCTACTACTTGGATAGAAAGGAACTAACGATTCGGACCGACTGCCAAGCTATAATTAGCTTCTTCAACAAGTCTCCGAATCACGAGCCTTCCAGGATACGCTGGATCGCCTTCACGGACTATATTACTGGGATAGGGATCCCGATACACTTCGAACACATCGAGGGCAAGGATAATCAGCTCGCTGACTCCTTGTCACGATTACTTTCTTCTCTAGTCTGTGCAGGATGGCCAGCAGAAGAAGACCTTGGAACTCTGGAGCTCGTGGCCACAGCAATTCAAGAAGTCCAAGTAGCACCAGCACACAAGGAGTGGCAGCACCTAGCCGAGATGCTACTACAACTGCAGGGTTCCCTGCAAATGAGCAGGATATCCGTGCAGCAGCAACAACAGCAATCACAGCACTACAGCAACTGTGTAATCTCCACCCCAGCAAGCTATGGGAGTGCGAACGACTCAGCTACCAGGATCACTTTTGGGCCACCTGGTACCCTACAATGGCCCAGATAGACCAGCAGCACCAAAATACCCTCCGACTAGTCCAAGACGCCATTTCCCGGACCAGCCTCTTTTCACTCTCTCAGACGCACACGGAGCGCGGTGGGAAGCGTAAGAAGACGGCACCCCACTGTACAACGCCACTATCCCGTAGCAGGCGGAGCGTGGTGGGAAGTATAGTAGCTTATACAGGAAAGTAGAATCCTGTTGTACAGTACAGTAGTAGCTAGAGCTATGCAATAAGAAGTCAAAGCCTAGCAAGAGGACGAGCCTAGCCAAAGGACAAGCTACCAGCCTATGAAAGCGACATCTTTTGGAGTCTTCTGTAAAGGCTATACCTTAGGATATAAAGGCTACGCCTTAGGATAAGATATCTTTTGGAGTCTTTTGTAAAGGCTACGCCTTAGGATATAAAGGCTACGCCTAGGACAAGACTTCCCTTGGAGTCTTATGTAAAGGCTATAGGCCTACTCTAGTATAGGCTACTATTATGCTGATGTAAGCGCTTAGCTCATACCACCAGCTGATGTGAGCGCTTACATCACCGTGCCCTCTATATAAGGGGCACGCCTCCATTGTAAATGATCATCTCAGAAAATCTTAGAAATCGTAGAAACTTGTGAATTTAGCAATAAGAATGCGAGAGTTTCTCCATATCTTCTCCTTATTTCTTGTTGCTACTTTCGTTCTTGAAAAGAGCTTCCGCGACCTCGAACACTTCGGCGAGCATCGCCGGCGTTAGGAAGGTCGATTTCCTACTACTATTGTTGGTATTGTTGTTGCTACCACTACAACTACTACTATAGTTGTTGTTGTTGTAGTTGCTACCACTACTACTACTACTACAACTTCTCCTACTTCTACTACTACTGCGACTACTACTAGTAATACTAATATTGCCGCTACTGCTAACACTTTTAACATAACAACTGCAACTACTGCTATAATTGCTACTACGGCTGCTGTTGTTGCTCTTGCAAGTGCTATTACTAAAACTACTACTCCAACTACTTCTCATAGAACTACAACTACTACAACAACTTCTACTACTACTACTACAGCTCCTCCTTCTTCTCCTACTTCTACCATTACTATTGTTACTACTATTGCTACCACTGCTACTACTACTACTACTGTACTACTACCACTATTATTACAACTACTACAGCAACTGCTATTACTTTTTCTACAACTACTGCTACTAATTCTGTTGCTAAGACTACTACGATTATCACTACTGCTACACTATGGCTACTACTACTACTACTACTGCTACTCCTACTACTACTACTGTAGCTACTAATACTGCTACTACAACACCAAAAACCAATACGACAACCGCTATTGTTGTTGCTCATAATACTACCACTACTACTACTGCTACTGTTGTTGTTGCTATTAAGACTACCACTACTACTACTGCGGCTACTAATAATACTACTGCTACTGCTACTACACTATTACTCTTTCAACGACTTTCACTACTATTCTTGCTGCGGCCACTAGTACCACTATTGCTGCTACTGCTAATATTATTACTACTACAACTATCACTACTGCTAATATTGCTACTTCTGCTATAACTACTACTGCTACTAATAATGCTTCTACTGCTACTGCAAGAACTACTACTACTACAACTCCTTTTACAACAACAACAACAACTACTACTACTGCTATTACTATTACTTTTACTACTACTACTACTACTACTTCTCCTACAATAAGAACTATGACTACTTCTCCTACACCTACTATTCCGGCTACTACTACTACTACAATCACGACTTCCCCTGCTACTACTACTACTGCTACTGCTACTATTAAGACTACTACGACTACTAGGACTACTACTTCTACTACAGCCATAACTATTTCTATTACTATGGCTACTAATGCTATTACAACTACAACGACTATTATTGCAACTGCTACTACTCCAACTACTACAACTACTACTGCTACTACTATTTCTACTCCTAATACTACAACTGATACTACTGCAACGACTGCCACTGCTGCTTCTGCTACTACTTCTTCGATTACTACGGCTACTACTACTTCTGCAACTACGACTACTACTACTACCACAACTACCTCTGCTACTACTACTACTAGCACTACAACTACTATTGCTGCTACAGTTACAACTGCTACTACTACCACTACTACTACCACTACTACTACTACTACCACTACTACTACTGCTACTATTACCACTACCACTACTATTACTACTACTACTAGTGCTACTACTAGTACAATTACAACAACTACTACCACTACTACTACCACAACTACTACGACTACTACAACGACTTGCACTACCACTACTACTACTTCTATTTCTACTACTACTGCAATTACAACAACAACTACTACTACTACTACCACTACAATAGCTGCTAGAATTACAACTACTACTACTGCTACTACTACTACAGCTGTTGCTACTACTGCAACTACTGCTACTATTGTTGTTTTTGCTACGACTCAAACTACTACTACGGCTACAAATACTACAAATACTACTTCTCAGACTACTACTACTACTTGCGCTACTACTTCTGCAACTACTACCAATACTAGTACAATAACAACTACTACTGCTACAACTACAACTGCTACAACTACAACTTCTGCTACTACAGTTACTACTGATTCTACTTTGGCTACTACAACTTCTGCAACTCCTACAACAAGTATTATTGCTACTACTACTACTGCTACAACTAGTATTGCTACTTCGACTATTACAACTAGTACTAGTACTACTACTATTACTACTACTACTCGTGCTGCGACAGTACAACTGCTACTACTGCTTCTACGTCAACTACGGCTATTACTGCTACTACTGGTACAATTATTACAACTAAGACTACAACTACAACTACAACTACTGCTACTACTACAACTAACGCTACTACTGCTACTACTTCTACTACTACTATTGCTGCTGCTGCTACTGCTACTTCTACTACTACTACTACTCCTACTACAGCGACTACTGCAACTACTACTACTGCTACTACTTCTACTACTACAACTTCTGCCCCTTCTCCTCTTCCTCCTACAAATACTTATACTACTACTCTAACCAAAACTATTGCTACTACTATGTCTACTGCTACTACTAATGCTATTTTTACTAGTACTATTACTACTACTACTACTACTACTATCTACTTTTACTACTTACTACTGCTTTCTACTTACAACATACTACTACACTATCTTAATATACACTACTACTACTAACCTACTGCTGTGCTGCTGTGCTGCGTGCTGCTACTTACTACTACTACAACTACAACTACAACTAAACTACTCCGACTCCTATTACTACAACTACTGCGAACTATGCTACCAACTTGCTACTACTACTATTACTTGCTGCCGCCAATGCTACTACTACTACTTCTACTTTAACTACTACTACTACTCCTCGTGCGGCTACTACTGCTACTACAACTACTACTCTAACCAAAACTATTGCTACTACTATGTCTACTGCTACTACTAATGCTATTTTTACTACTACTATTACTACTACTACTACTACTACTACTACTGCTGCTGCTGCTGCTGCTGCTACTACTACTACAACTACAACTACAACTACAACTACTACGACTACTATTACTACAACTATTACAACTACTGCTACAACTGCTACTACTACTACTACTACTGCCGCCAATACTACTACTACTACTTCTACTGTAACTACTACTACTACTCCTCGTGCGGCTACTACTACTACTACTACTCCTCGTGATACTGCTGATGCCACTACTACTTCTGCTGCTACTACTGCTCTATTACTTCTACTATTACAACTACTAGTATTACATCTACAATGACTACTGCTATTGCTACTATTCCTGCTACTACTGCTAATACAACTATTACGAATGCTATTGCCGCTGCGACATCTACTACCACTACAATTGCTACTACTAGTACAACTATTGCTAGTACTACTACTACTGCTACTACTACTAATAATACACCTCATACTACAACTTCTCCCACACCTATTCCTATTACTACTCCTAGTCCTCCTCCTCCTACTGCTACTAATATTCCTATTACTACTCCTTCTGGTACTATTACTGCTACTATTACTACTACTACTACTACTACTTCTACTACAAGTATTACTACAACTTCTACTTCTGCTACTTCTGCTACTATGACTACCACTACTGCTACTGCTACTGCTACTATACAATCGATGCTACTACTACTACTCCTACTACTACTACTATGACTACTACCACCGCTACCAGTACTACTACAGCTACTACTTCAAGAACAACAACAACTACTACTCCTGTTACTACTACTACCACTGCTTCTTCTATTACTACTACTATGACAACAACTACTACTCCTTATGCTACTATTACTACTGCTACTACTACAAATACTATTACTAATATTGCACCAATATTAATTCTACTACTACTAATTATACAACTACCACTACGCCCACTACTATTAACAATACTACTGCCACTACTACTACTACTACTACTACTGCTGCTGCTGCTGCTGCTACTGCTACTCCTACTACTGATACTACACGGCTACTGCTTCTACTACAACAACAACTACTACTACCACTACAACTTCTGCTACAACTACTACTGTTAGTACTTCTGCTACAACTACTTTTGCTACTCCTACTAATACTACTGCTCCTACTACTACTCCTGCTCCTATTTTTATTACAGCTACTACTTCTAGTACCACTTTCACTACTATTACCACTACTACTACAACTACTGGTACTACTTTTATCACAGGTACTGTAATTACTACTACTACAACTTGTTGTACCACTTCCACCATGATTACTACTACTATAAATTCTACTACTACTAATACTATAACTACCACTACTACTCCTACTCCTACTACTACTACCACTACTACTACTTCTACTACTACTACTTCTACCACTTCTACCACTTCTACTAGTACAAATAGCGCAACTACTACTATTACTACTAGTAGTAGTATTACTACTACCACTACTACTACTTCTACTGCTGCCCATAATACTATTACTACTATTACTATTACTTCTACTACTCCTACTAGTACTACTACTACTATTACTGCTACTATTACTACTGCTTCTCCTACTCCTATTACTACTATTACTACTCCAACTCCCACCCTGACTACTATGTCTAATACGACTTTTACTACTACTCCTTCTCCTGTTGCTATCACTACTACTTGTACTACTACTACTACTAGTACTACTTCTACTAATACTACTACTACTCCACCACCTCCTCCTCCTCCTACTACAACTACCACTACTTATATGACTACTACTAATGCTACTGCTACTACTTCTACGTTTACTACTTGTGCTACTTCAGCTACAACTATTGCTTCTGCAACTACACGACTACTACAACTACTACAACTAGCACTACTACTACTCTAGCTCTACTACAACTATGACCACTACTACATCTACTTCTGCAACTCCTACTACTACTACTACTACAACAATTTCTACTACTACTCCTACTGCTACTACTTCTACTACTACTACTACTACTATTTCTACCATAACTACTACTGCTACCACTACGACTACTGCTACTGCTACGACTACTACTACTACTACTACTACTAAAACTATTGCAGCTACTACTGCTGCTACTACTACTACTACTACAGCCACTACTACTACCAAAACTATTACATCTACTACTACTACTACCACTACAACTATTGTTACTACTACTACTGCTGCTGCTACTACTACTACTACTACTACAACTACAACTACTAATACTACCTCTCCTACTACTACTTCTTCTAGTACTACCTCTACTACTACCTTTGCTACTTCTTCTTCTACCACTACTTCTTCTTCTACTACTACTAATACTACTACTACCACCACCTCTACTACAACTACTAGTAAAATTTTTAATCCAACAACTTCTACTACTAATGCTACTGCTGCTGTGACTACTACAACTGCTAGTATTACTACTATTACTACTAGAACAACTACTCCTTCTTCTTCTTCTACTGCAACTTCTGCTACTATTACTACTATGACAACTACTACAACTACTACTACTTGTACTACTACTACTACTTCTATGACTACTACTACTATTACAACATCTACTACTACTACTACTAGTGCTGCTTCTACTACAACTACTAGTGCTACTGCTGCTACAACTACTACTACTACTGCTCCAACTGCTCTTGCTATTACTAGTGATACTGCTAGCACTACTACTACAACTGCTACTACCACTATGACTATTGTTGCAACTACTACTGCTTCTAGTACTATGACTACTGCTACTACTACTGCTACTTTAACTACTATACATCTAATCATACCACTGCCGTAGCAACTTCTGCTATAACTACTACTACTACTACTGCTGCTACTATTGCTGCTACTACTGCAACTACTACTACTACTACAACTGCTACTGCAACTGCAACTATAGCTACTACTGTTATTGCTACTACTTATCCAACTAATACTACCACTACTAATACTACTATTGTTGTTGTTGCTACTGCTGCTGCTACGACTACTGTTACTACCGCTTCTTTTCTTGCTACTACCACTTCAGCTACTAGTACTGCTACTACAACTACTACTATTACTACTACTTCTACTATTGCTACAATGACTAACACTACTACTGCTACTACTACTACTACCACCACTAGTGTGACCGCTACTACTACTACTACTACTGCTACTATTATTATTACTACTACTACTACTATCACTACTACTGCTACTATTGCTACTATTGATTGTGCTGCCACAAGTACTACTACTACTACTATTGCTACTATTGCTACTTCTACTGCTACTGCTACTACCACTACTGTTGCAGCTAAGGCTACTACTACTACTACTACTTATTCTACTACTGCTACAACTACAGCTACCACAACTACTGCTACAGCTACTATTACTTCTATTACTACTACCACTACATCAGCCACTACTAGTCCAACAACACTACTACGTTTGCTATTGTTGCCGCTACAACAAGTGCTACTACAACTATAGTTGCTACGGCTACAGCTACTACTGTTGCTGCTACTACTACTACTACTACTACTACTACTCTACCTACGAATACGACTACTAGTACAACTACCACTACTTCTACTACTAATGCTACTGTTGTTACTAGTACTACTAATACTGCGACTACTACTTCCACTTCTACTACTATTTCCACTGCTACTACTCTGACATCTACTATTACTACTACTGCTACTAGTACTATAACAGCTACTGTTACTTCTACTACTCCTACTACGACTTTGACAACTACTACTCCTATTACAGCAACTACTATGACTACTACTACTCCTACTGCTACTAGTCCATGAGCTTCTGCTACTACTACTACTACTACTACAACTACTGCCATTCCTACTCCTACTCCCACTATAGCTTACTATTACACCTATTACTCCTATAACTACAGCTACTACCACTCGTACTCCAAATCCTACTTGTACTACTACTCCTTCAACTACTTCTGCCCTTCTCCAAATACTACTACACCTACTATGACTCCTAATCCAAGTCATACTATTATCACTACAACTACTTCTGCAACGATTAGTACTACTACCACTAATAATAGTACCACTATCGCTACCACTATTGTTACTACTACTACAACAATTTCCACAACTACTATGACAACTATTTCCCCTACTACTGCAATAACAACTACTAGTAATAGTACCAATACTAACACAACTACTGTTGTTACTAGAACTACTATCACCAACACAAATACTGCTACTACTCCTACTACTACTACTTCGCACTACTTCTACTACTGTTACTACTACTCCTCCTACTGTTACTACTCCTCATGCTGCTACAACTATTGCTACTAATGCTACTATTGCTACTACTGCTACCACTACTGCTACCACTACTACTACTACTACTACTATTACTACTACAGCTGGTACTACCAGTACTACTCCTACACCTACTCCTACTCCTAAGACTACTCCTACTAATACTATGGCTAGTACAACATCAACTACTTCTACTACTAACACTAATGCTACTAGTGCGACTAGTCCAACTACTACTGCCACTTCTACAACAACTACTATTACCATAACTACTGCAACTACTGCTACCACTAATACTACTACTGCAATTACTTCTGCTACTAAAACTACTACTACAACTAATACTACTACAACTAATACTACTACTACAATACTACTACTAATAGTACTACTTCTACTACATCTACATTGACTACTACTACTACTACTACTACTACTACATTGACTACTACTAGTACTACTGCCGCTACTATTGCCATTACTGCTATTGCTACTGTCAGGACAATTGCTGCTAATACTTCTACTACTATTACCACAATAACAATTACCGCTACAATGGCTTCTGCTACTGCTACTACTACTGCTACTATTGTTTCTACTACTACTATGACTGCTATTCCCGCTGCAACAACTACTATCGCTACAATTGCTACTGCTACAGCTACTACTACTGCTACTACTACTCCAAATAGTCTACCTACTACTACACCTTCTCCTATACCTATTCCTACTGCAATCCTACTGCTAGGGTTACTACTACTACTACTACTACTACTGCAACTACAACTACAACTGCTACTCCTATTACTACTACTACTCCTTATGCTACTACTACTACTACTACTATAACTCCTATTATTACTAGTACTATTACTAGTACTACTACAACAACAACAACTATTACTACTACTGATACGGCTACAACTACTACTACAACAACAACTACTACTACTATTGCTACAACATCAACAACAACAACAACAACTACTACTACTACTTCTACTCCAACTATTACTTCAACTACTACTACTACTACTACTACTATTACTCCTTCTCCTACACTTATTCTTACTACTACTCCTACTACTACCACTTCTACCACTACGACTACTGCTACAACAAAAACAACAACAACCACAACAACAACAACAACAACAACAACTACTACTACAACTACTACAACAACAACAACTACTACTACTAGCACTTCTTCTTCCACTGCTTCTACTACTGCTACTAAAGCTACTAGTACTACAACTACCACCACTATTACGGCTATTGCTACTACCACTACTGCTACTACTGCTACTGCTGCTACAACAACTGCTGCTGCTACTACTATTGCTGTTGCGGCAGCCACCATTGCGGATATTACTACTGCTACTACTACAACTCTTATTACAACTACTATTAATGCTAGTACTACTACTATTACTGCTATTGCTTGTATTGGTACTAACACGGCTACTACTACTTCTACAATTACTACTATTGCGACTACTACTACTACTTCTACTATTGCTACTGCTACTACTACTTCTACTACTGCTACTGCTACTACTTCTACTATTCCTACTACATCCCCTACTACTACTACTATAGCAAATACTACTGTGACTATTTGTACCACTACTGCCACTACTAGTACTAATAATACTAAATCTGTGATTACTACTAATACTTCTACTACTACTAGTGCTACTATTACTACTTCTATTACTACTACTATGATTAATACTAAAACGACTACTGCTACTCGACTACTACTGCTGCTGCTGCTGCTGCTACTATTGCTACTACTACTACAACAACAACAACAACAACAACTACTACTACTTCTACTTCTACGACTACTAGTAAAGCTACAAGAACTACTACTACCATAACTATTACTGCAATTGCTACTACTATTGCTACTATTGCTACTATCGCTACTACTACTACTGTTGTTGCTGCAGCTGCTATTCAGACTATTACTACCGCTACTACTTCCACTACTACTCTTATTGCTACTACTATTAGTGCTTCTACTATTACTGCTACTATTGCTGCTACTACTGCTGCTACTACTACTAATATTATTGCTATTGCTGTTGTTGCTACAAATAAAGCAACTGCTACTACTACAATCACTACTATTACGACTGCTACTACTACTACTATCACTGCTAGTACTTCTACTACTAATACTACTACAACTAGTTCTACTATAGCTACTGCTTCCACTAGTACTATTACTCCTACTACTTCTCCTACTACTACTACTACTGCAACTTCTAATACTGCTGCTACCACTGTTACTACTTCTATTATTACTACTACTACTTGTCCCACAACAACAACAACAACTACTACTATTACTACTATTACTAATTCCACTACTGCTAATGCTATGACTACTATTACTAGTACTAGTACTACTACTGCTACTACTACTTCAATTGCTATCACTAATAATCTTACTACAGCTACTACTACTGCTACTTCTACTAGTACTATTGCTATTGCTACTATTCTTGCTAATACTATTGCTACTACCATTAATGATACTACTACAACATGTACTATTCCCGCTACTACCATTACTTCTACTACTACAACATGTACTATTACTGCTACTTCTAGAGCAACTACTACTACTATTGCTACTACTACTACTCCTACTACTACAGCTACTACTGCTACCACTACTACTTCTACAACTCATCCTACTGCTGCTACTACTGCTACAACAACAACAACAACAACTACTACTACTACTACTTCTCCTATTGCTACTATTTATTCTACTTCTACTACTACTACTACAACTACTGCAACTACCACTACAATGGCTACTTCTAATACTACTCCAACTTCTGTAACCACTACTACTACTACTACAACTACTACTAGTTTTACTGTAGCTACTATTGTTGTGACGATGACTACTGCAACTTGTACTTCTACTACTATTGATGTTGCCGCTACCACTACTACTAGAACTACAATTGCTGCCGCTACTGTTACCACTACTGCTAGTAATACTACTACTGCAACTTCTACTCCCACTACTACTGTTGTTGCTCTTGCTTCAACTGATACTAATATGGCCACTACTACTAATGCTACTGAGATAGCTACTACTACAACTACTGAGACTGCCACTACAACAACAACTACTTCAACTGATGCGGCTCCTATTGCTGCTACTGCCACTAATACTACTACTCCTTCTACTTCTCTTACAAATACTACAACAACAACTACTATTAATGCTACTACTACAGCGACCACTACTACTAGTACTAGTACTACTACTACTACTACTGCTGCTACTACTACTATAACTTCTACTACTATTGCAACTATTACTACTAGTACTATTGCTACTGCTACTATTGCTAGTACTACAACAAGTACAACTACTGCTACTACTACTACTGCTACTACTACTACTACTACTACTACTACTACTACTACTACTACTACTACTACTACTACTACTACTACTAGTACTACTACTCCTGCTGCTGCTGCTGCTGCTGCTACAGGTCCTGCCATTACTAAAGCTATAGTTGCTACTACTTCAACTGCTGCTACTACTACTACTACTACTACTACTACTACTGCGGCAACAGCTGCTACTACTACAACTACAAGACCTGCTACTGTAGGAACAAGTTCAACTATTACTACTTCTGCTGCTACTGCTACTGCTTTTCCTACTGCTACTACTACTACTAGTACTACTACTGCTACTGTTGCTACTACCAGTGCTACTACTACTACTACTACTATGGCATCTAATACTATTACTACTACTCCTAGTAATACTACTACAGCTATTGCTACTACTACTATTACTACTACTACTTTTGTTGTTATTATTGTTGGCACCAATACAACTACTACTGCAGTTGTTGTTGTTGTTGTTGTTTCTCCCACTACTTCTACTACTACTGCTACTACTCCTATTACTACTCCTACAGCTGCTACTAACACTATTAACATAACAACTGCTATTACTACTATTGTTGCTGCTACAACCTGTATTACAACTAATGCAGCTACTAATGCTTCTACTACTCCTGCTACTACTCCTATTACTACTCCTACAGCTACTACTAACACTATTAACATAACAATTGCTATTACTACTATTGTTGCTGCTACAACCTGTATTACAACTAATGCAGCTACTAATGCTTCTACTACTACTGCTACTCTTGCTACAGCTACGGCTTCACCTCCAACAATAACAACAACTACTACTTCTCCTACTACTACTGCTGTGGCTAGTACTACTATTACTACTACCTCTAGCACTGTTACTGCTGTGACTACTACTACTCCACCTACTACAAGGACTACTACTGCTACTTCTATTCCTAAAGCAACTACCAAGCTAACTACCACTACTTCTACTACTACAACTGTTACAACTACTAAAACTACTACTATTACTACTTCTACTACTACTACAACTAGTTCTTATGCAACAATTACTACTTGTACTCCTAATAATACTACTGCTGCTATGAAAACTACTATTATTACTACTACTACAACTAGTTCTTATGCAACTACTACTACTTTGACTACTACTATGACTACAATACTGCTACTATTACTATTACGGCTACTACTACAACTACTACAACTACTACTATAACTACAACCCCTCCAACTAATACTTCTATTACTACTACTGCTACAACTACAGTTACTACTTCCAGTACTACTACTTGTACTATGACTACTACTGCTGCTCCTAGTATGACTACTTCTATGGCCACTACTACTCCTACTACTACTACTTCTACTACTCCTACACCTACTACTCCTCCTCCTCCTATAACAACTACCACTATCCCAACTGCAACAACTACTATTTCTACTAGTACTACTACTACTACTTGTACAACTACTACTACTCCTCTTGCTACTCCTACTACTACTTATACTGCCACCACCACGACTACTACTAATACAACTACCACTCCTCCTCCTACTACTACTAATACTACCATTACTCCTCCTACTACTATTACTACTATAACTCCTATAGCTACTACTATTCCTACTACTACTTCAACTAATACTACAACTACTACAACTACAACTATTGCAACAACAACTACAACGACTGTTGTTGCAACTACTACTATAGCAACTCCTACTACTACTCCTACTACTACTCCTACTCCTAAACCTACTCCTACTACTACTACTGCTACTACTAATAATAACACTTCTTTGTTCACACTCACACTACTACTACCACCACCACCACCACCACTACCACTATGACTACTACTAATACTACTACTTCTTCTACTACTACTACCACAACTACTGATATTGCTACTGCCCCTGATAGACTACAGCTATGACTACTACTACAACTACTACTAACACAACAAGTACAACAACTTCTTCTGTTACTACTACAGCTACAGCATCTACTACTACTACTGCCACTACTATTGCTACTACTACTGCTGCTTCAACTGCAACAATTACTACTACTACTACTACCGCTACTACAGCTTCTACTTCTACTACTTGTATTACTACAAGTGCTACTTCTACTACTGCCATAACACCTAATACAACTACAACTACTACAACTACAGCTACTATGATGACTACTACTAGAATAACTTCTACTACTACTATTCCTACTATTACTTCACGAACTACTACTACTATTCCTACTACTATTACTTCGCCAACTACTACTACTATTACTACAACTGCTACATCTACTACCACTACTACCACTACTACTTTTACTACCACTTCTCCAACTGATACTATTGCTACTACCACTACTACTACAACAAAACACCAACTACTACTACTATTACTACTGCTCTAATGCTACTAGTACTACCGCTATTGTTACTACTACTACTTATACTGCTACTGCTACTACTACTTTTGCTATTTCAACTACTACTACTGCTACCACTACTACCACTACTACTACTGCTAATACCCAAAGTATTGCTGCTAGCATTACTACTGCGGCTACTGCTACTACTCCTACTAGTGCTACTACTAATAATAATAATAATTCTACTAATACCATTGCTACTACTGCTACTACTGCTACTATAGCTACTATCGCCACTATTGCCACGACTACAACTACTGCTACAGCTCCTACTATTGCTACAATGGCTACTACTGCTACTATTGATACCACTACTACTACTGCTGCTATTGCTACTATCGCTACTACAATTACTACTACCACTATTAAAACTACTACTATTACTACTACTACTACTACCACAATGACCTCTCCTACTCCAACTACCTCTCCTACCATTGTTACTTCTTCTACTACAATTGCTACTTCTACTATGGCCACAACTACTTCTACTACCAATACTACTACTACTACGACTACTATTACTACTATTATTACAACTACTACAGCAATAACTGCTACTGCTACTACAACAATAATAACTACTACTACTAATACTACTACTACTTCAACTACCACTGCTATAATAACTATTGGCACTATGGCTACTACTACTACAACTACTGCTGCTACTGTTGCTCCAACGACAACAACTACTACTACTAAAACTACTCGTAGTGTGACAGCAACTTCTACAACTGTTGCTATAGCTACTACTACTATTACCACTACTATACTACTACTACAAGTACTATTGCTCCTTCTACTACTACTGCTACTGGTATTACTATTGCAACTACTACCTCTACTACTACAACAACAACTACTACTCCGATAAGAACAAGAACTACCACTACTACTACTATGACTACCATTAATACTATTGCTATAACTACTACTACTGCTACTATTGCCACTACTAGTTCTGCAACAACAACTACTCCTATTACTATTACTGCTACTACTACTACTACTACTACTATAGCTATTTCTGATGCTGCTACAACAACTACTACTACCGCTTCTGCTGCTACTACTACTGGTATTAAAGCTACTAAGGCTGCCTCTACTACTACTACTACTACTACTACTACTACTGCTGCTACAACTACAACTATTGCTACTACTACTACTACTGCAACAACTACTACTATTGCTATTGCTACTACCACTTCTCCTATTTCTACTACTTCTACTACTACTACTTCAGCTACTGCTACTGCTACCAGTACTACTACTTCTCTTACCACAACCGCTACTACTGCTACTGCTACAACTACAACTACTGCTACAACTACACTACTACTACTATATGACTGCACTACTATAGTAACTACTATTACTATACTACTACTACAATTGCAGCTGTTGTGACGATGGCTACCACTACAATAATTACATTCGCTACTGCAACTATTGCTACTGCTATTGCTACTACTACTATTGCTAGTACTATTGCTACTACTATTGCTACTACTACTACTATTACTAATACTACTACTACCACCTAAACTGCTAAAACCACTAATACTGCTACTACTACTACTACTACTAGTACTACTACTAGTACCCAAACTACTAAAACTACTAATACTCCTACTGCTACTACTACTATTACTACCACTACTAATACTATTGCTACAACTATACTACTCCTACTACTGCAACTAGTGCTACCGCTACTACTACTGTACTGCTGCTGCTACTACTACTACTACTACTATTAGTACTACTACTAGTACCCAAACTACTAAAACTACTAATACTCCTACTGCTACTACTACTATTACTGCCACTACTAATACTATTGCTATAACTATACTACTCCTACTACTGCAACTAGTGCTACCGCTACTACTACTGTACTACTGCTGCTGCTACTACTACTACTACAGTTGTTACTTCACCTACTGCTACTACTTCTGCTACTGCTACTACTGCAATCACTACTACTGCTACCACTACTACAAGTACTACAGCTGTGACTACTGCGACTACTGCTAATACTACTACTACTACCACTACTACTACTACTATGACTAATACTACTACTAAGCAGCTACATCTACTACTACAATTTCTACTACTACAACTACTACTACTACCTCTTATCCAGCTACTACTATTACTACTAATTCTATGACTACAACAACTACTATAGCTACTTTGTGTACAGATACTAATGCTGCTACAACTGCTACCCCTACTAATACTGCTAAGGCTGCTACTTCTACTACTACTACTACAGCTACCACCACTACTACTACAGCTACTTCTACTACTACTGCTTCTATGTCTACTACAACTACTACTAGTACTACAATTCCTATGACTACTATTACTCCAACCTCTACTTTTACAATTACTACTACTATTTCTACTACTTTTACAATTACTACTATTATTTCTACTACTGCTACTACTGCTACTATTGCTACCACTACCACTACTACTGCTATTGCTAGTATTGCTACTACAATTACTACTACTATGACTAGTACTACGACCTCTCCTACTACTACTACTTCTTCTACTACAACTTCTGCTTCTGCTGTGGCCACTACTACTTCTATAACAAATACTACTACTGCTACTACTACTACTACTACTACTATTACTACTATTATTACAACTACTGCATCTACAGCTGCTACTGCTACTACAACTTCTACTACTACTACTAATACTACTACAACTTCTACTACTACTGCTATAACAACTATTGGCGCTATGGTTGCTACTACTACAGCTACTACAGCTTCTACTACTGTAACAACAAAAAGTACTACTACTATAACTACTACTAGTATGACAGGTACTTCTACTACTGCTGCTACAGCTACTACTACTATTACCACTACTATACTACTACCACAAGTACTATTGCTACTTATACTACTACTACTACTGGTACTACTATTGCTACTACTACCACTACTACAACAATAACAACTATTACTTTGACAAGAACAAGAACTACCACTACTACGACTACTACAACCACTATTAATACTACTGCTATAACTAATAATGCCACTACTACTTCTACTACTATTGCTACTATTACTACAAATGTGAACACTACTACAACTAGTACTGTTGCTACTTCGAATATCACAACTATTATGACTTCTCACACAACTACTACTGCTGCTATAACTACTACTGCTACTACCACTACTATTAATACTGCTACTCCGACTCCTACAAGCGCTACTACTCTTACTAGTAACTACTTCTCCAATTGCTACTACTACTACTACTTCTACCACTACTACTACAACTACTGTTACGACTACTACAACTACTACTACTAATACTAGTACTATAACTACTTCTACTACTATTATTGCTATGACTACCACTACTAGTTCTGCAACTACTACTACTACTCCTATTACTACAGCGACTACTACTAATACTGTGACTACTGCTACACTACTACTACTACTACTACAACAATTATTTTTGATGCTGCTACAACACCTATAACTAGTACAACTACTGCTACTGCTGCTACTACTACTACCATTGGAACTACAGCTACTACGGCTGCTGCTACTACTACTACTACAACAACAACTACTACTACTACTACTATAATTGTTACAACTAATGCTACTGCTACCGCTACTACTACTATTGCTATTGCTACTGCCACTTCTCCTATTTTGACTACTTCTACTACTACCATTTCAGCTACTGCTATTGCTACTACTAGTACTACTGCTCTTACTACAATCGCTGCTACTGCTACTACTACTACTACAATAACTACTACTTATGTTGTTGTTGCCGCAACTACCACTGCTACAACTACCCCACTACAATAACTACTACACTACTACTACTACTACTACTACTACTACTGCACTACTAATGTAGTTGCCGCGACGATTGCTACCACTACAACAAGTGCTGCTACTACTGCAACGGCTACTCTGACTAATGCTATTGGTGCTACTAACACTATTGCTGCTACTAGTATTACAACAACTACCACTACGACTTCTACTACTAGTCCTACTAGTACTGCATCAACTTTTGCTACTTCTACTTCTACGACTGCTACTACTACTTCTTTCACTACTCCGGGCTACTATTGCAACTATTGCTACTACAACTACGACAACCACGACTTCTACGACTTCTACTACTATTACCACTACTACCACAACTGCTACAACTGCTACAACTACCACAACTACTATCACTACTACTAGTATCGCTGCTGCTAATACTGCTACTACTACTCCTGCTGCTAATGCTACAGCAATTACTGCAATTACTACTACTGCTACTACAACTACTACTCCTACTTCTCCTACTACTACGACTACAACCATTGCTATAAGTACCACTACTACTGCTACTACTACTACTAAGAGTATTGCTACTACGACAATGGCTACTGCTACTGCTACTGCTATGACTACAACAACTTCTGCTACTACGACTACTGATACTGCAACTACTACTAGTACTCCTCCTACTACTACTATTGCTACTACTACTGTTACTACTAGTACTACTACTACTACCCAAACTGCTAAAACTACTAATACTGCTACTACTACTGCTACTACTAGTACTACTAGTACCAAACTGCTAAAACTACTAATACTACTACTACTGCTGCAACTACTACTATTACTATTATTGCAACTTCTATAGCCACTACTGCTACTACTTCAACTATTGCTAATGCTACTCCACTGTACTACTGTTGCTACTACTACTACTACTGATACTACAGTTAATACTTCTGCTACAGCTACTACTACTACTACTACTACAACAATTACTACTTCGGCTACATCTACTACTTCTTCTACTGCTACGACTGCATGTACTACTGCAACTATTATTGCTACTACTGCTACAATAGCTACTACAGTCTCTACTACTGCGACTATAGCTAATACTACCACTACAATAACTACTAGTACTATGACTATTATTACTACTACAGCTGCTACAACTACTACTACTAGTTCTCCTACTGCAACTACTACTAATACTACTATAATTTCTACCACTGCTACTACTTCAGTTGCTACTATTACTACAACTACTTATCCGTGTACTACTACTACTAATTATACGACTACAAGAACCACTACATCTACTATGATTGTAGATGCTACTACTACTACAACTTTTACTACTACTAATACTGCTAAGGCTGCTACTACTACTGCTACAACTACTACTACAACTACTCACACTACTTCTTCTACTACTATTACAACTACCACTACTACTACTACTACTGCTACTTCAGCTACTGCTACTTCTATGACTACTACTACTACTAATAATAATACTACTACTTTTAAAATTACCACTAGGACAACTACTACTCCTATCGCTTATACTACTACTACTAGTACTGCTTCAACTGCGACTACACTACTACTACTGCTACTTCTACTAATACTACTACAATTTCGCCTACTACTTTGACTACTGCTACAGGTACAAGTGCCGTAGTTGCTACTACTACTGCTAATATTGCTCAAGCTATTACTACTATTGCTGCTGCTACACCTACTGCTACTGCTAATACTACAAATACTAGTGCTCCAACAACTACTACAACTACTACCACCTCTGCTACTACTACTGCTACTACTACTGCTACTACTACCACTACAACAACAACAACTGCCATTACAGATACTCGTACTACCACGACTCCAACAACGACTTTCACTACTACTAGTACCACTACTTCTCCAACTATTACTACTACTACTACTATTGCTACTCCTACTGCTACTTGTACTATTGCTACTATCCATTCAACTACTACTTCTGTTGCTACTACTACTACTACTGCTACTACCACCACTACTACTAATGTTTTTTTTTGCTATAACTACTACTACTACTATTACTACCACCACCACTAATAATACTAATACTACGATGTCAACTACTACTACTACTACTTCTTCTCAAACTACTACTACTCCCACTACTTTTGCTACAACCTTTCTTGCTACTACCACTTCTACTACTACTACTATGACTCCTCCTGCTAATACAGCTACTATAGCTAGTACTACTACTACTCCTGCTGCTACTCCTGCTGCCACTACTATTGTTACTACTACTTCTGGTACTACTACTACTACTACTACTGTTACTACTAATCTTGCTATTACTACTACAACTACTACTATGACTACTAGTACCACCACTACTGCTACTACTATGACTGCTACTACTTCTTCAACTACTAATACAACTCCAACTACTATAACTATTGCTACTACAACTCCTACTGCTACTACAACTGCAACTACAGCTACCACTACTGCCGCTGCTACTGCTACTACAACTACTACTCCTACTACTGCTACAACTCCTAGTACTACAACAACTACTACTACTACAATGACTTTTGCTACTATCATTACTCAAACTACTGCTACTATTAGTAATTCTACTACTACTACTACTATTGCTACGACTACTGCTACTACTAGTATTACAACTACTACCCAAACTGCTAAAACTACTAATACTGCTACTACTACTGCTACTACTACCCAAACTAAATAAACTACAAATACTGCTACTGCTACTACTACCACTACCACTGCTACTACTTCAATTGCTCTAACTTCTATAGCTACTACTGCTACTAGTGCAACTAGTGCAACAGCTACTACTGCTATATTGCTACTGCTACTTTTGCTGCTACTACTACTACTGTTGCTACTTCACCTACAGCTGCTACTTCTGCTATTGCTACTACTGCAACTACTACTACAACTACTACCACAGTTAATACTATTGCGACTACAGCTAATACCACCACTACTACTACTACTATTGCTACTACTACTACTACTATTGCTAATACTACTACTTCTACTACTACAGCTGCTACATCTTACTACTACTACTTCTCCTACTGCAACTACTACTAATACTACTATAATTTCTACTGCTACTACTACTACTACTAATTCTATGACTTCAACAACTACTACAACCACTATGACTACAGATATTGCTATTGCTACAACTGCTTCAGCTATTAATACTGCTAAGGCTACAACTACTACTATTCCCACTACTAATACTTCCCCTACTTCTACTACTACTAGTTCTACGACTACTACAACTTCTACTACTGCTACAATTCTTATGACTACTATTACTCCAACCTCTACTACTACTACTAATAATAATAATACTACTACTTTTACAATTACTACTACTATTTCTACTACGGCTACTACTGCTACTATTGCTACCACTGCTACTACTGCTACTATTGCTATTATTGCTACTACAATTACTACTACTATGACTACTACTACGAGCTCTACTACTACTACTACTACTACTATGGCTACTACTACGAGCTCTCCTACTATTACTACTACTACTTCTACTACAACTGCTGATTTTGCTATGGCCACCACTACTTCTATTACTACTACTACTACTACTACTACTATTACTACTATTATTACAACTACTACTGCAACTACAACTACTACTACTGATACTAATACTACTCCTACTTCTACTACTACTGCTATAACAACTACTAGCACTATGGCTACTACTATTACAGCTACTATAGCTACTGCTGCTCCAATGCTAAAAACTACTACTACTACAACTACAACTAGTACGACAGGTACTTCTGCTACAGCTGCTATAGCTACTAATACTATTACCACTACTATACTACTGCTACAAATACTATTGCTTCTTCTACTACTACTGTTACTGGTATTACTTTTGCTACTACTACCACTACTATAACAATAACAACTACTCTGAAAAGAACAAGATCTACGACTACTACTTCTACAACCACTATTAATACTACTACTATAACTACTACTGCCGCTACTACTTCTATTACTATTGCTACTACTGCTATGAATATGACCACTACAACAACTACTATTACTACTACTACAAATATGACAACTAATACAACTTCTCATACAACTATTGTTGCTGCTTCTACTACTTCTATAACTACTACTGCTACTACCACTGCTACCAATACTGCTACTCCGACTGCTACTACTACAACTAATCTTACTACCACTACTACTGTTACTTCTGCAACTACTACTTCAACTAATACCGCTACTATTACTTCTACCACTACTACTATAACTGCTACTACTGCTACTGCTGCTCCTACTACTATAACTACTTCTACTGCTACTACTGTTATTACTATAATTACTACTTCTGCAACTACCACTACTACTCCTATTTCTACTCCTGCTACTACTGCTAATACCGCAACTACTGCTACTACTATTGTAGCTATTTCAGATGCTGCTACAAATCCTACAACTGGTATAATTACTGCTATTGCTGCTGCTGCTACTACTACTACTACTACAACAACAACAACTATTACTACTACAATTGTTACTAATACTACTACTACTACCACTACTACTACTATTGTTATTGTTACTACCACTTCTCCTATTTCGACTACTTCTATTACTACTACTTCAGCTACTACAATTGCTACTACTACTACTACTACTTCTCTTACTACAACCACTACTACTGCTACTGCTACTACTATAACTACTACTAATACTACTACTACTACTACTATAACCACTACTACTGCTACTACTACTATTATAGTTGCGGTGACGATTGCTACCACTACAATAATTGCCGCTACTACTGCTACTACTACCGTACTACTTCTACTACTACTACGACCACTAAACCTGCTGCAGGTACTGCTATTACTACTACTATTGCTTCTACTACTTCTACTACAATTGCTTCTCTTACTAGTATTACTGTTGATCCTACTTCTACTGCTACTCCGACTAATGCTACTGTTGCTACTAATATTACTGCCACTACTAATAGTACTACTACCGCTACTACTACTTCTACTACTATTCCAACTACTATGACAACAACTATTGTTACTACTACTACTACTTTCGCTACTATGGGCTACAACTGCTACTACTACTACCACTACCACGACTGCTACGACTTCTAGTACTATTACCAATACAACAATAACCCCTACTGCCACTACTGTTGCAACTGTGACTCTTGCTACAACAACTACAACTACTATCACTACTATGACTACCGCTACTGCTAGTACCGCTACTACTACTACTATTGCTACTGCTACCACTACATCTAATGCTACAACAATTACTACTATTACAACCACTGCTACCACTGCTACTAGTCCTACTTCTCCTGCTCGTCCTACTACTACTACTACAGCTACCACTACTAGTACCACTACTACTCCTGTTGCTACTACTAGGAGTACTGCTACTGCTACTACAACAACTACAACAACTTCTGCTCCTACTACTACTGATACTGCTACTACTACTAGTAATCCTACTACTACTACTATTGCCAAAACTACTGCTACTACCCAAACTGCTAAAACTACTAATATTGCTACTACTACTGCTACTATGCAAATAGCTTAAACTACTAATACTACTACTACTGCTGCCACTGCTACTACTACTACCATTACTACTACTATTGCTACAACTGCTACAACTACTACTGCTACTATGGCAATTACTGCTACCGCTACTACTACTGTACTACAGCTGCTACTGCTATTGCTACTGCTACTACTACTATAGCTATTACTTTCGCTACTACTGCTACTACTAATATAGTTGCTACTTCACCTACAACTACTACTTTTGCTATTGCTACTACTCTAGCTACTACTGCTACTACTACTACAACTACTACTATAGCTGCTACTACTACTAGTATAGCTAATATTACCACTACTACTACCACTACTACTACGCTACTACTATTACTACAGTTGCTACAGCTACTACTACTGCTTTTCCTACTGCAACTACTGCAAATACTACTATAATTTTTGCTATTAATACTACTACTGCTACTGTTACTGCTACTACTTATCTTGCCACTACTGCTACTAACTCTATGACTTCAATAACTACTATAGCTACTATGATTACAGATACTACTACTACTACTACTGCTATTCGCACTACATTTACAACAACTACTACAACTACTACTACAACTACCACTACTACTATTACTGCTACTTCTACTACTGCTACTTCTATGACTACTACAACTACTACTACTGGTATGATTGCTAAGGACTACTATTACTCCAACCTCTGCTACTATTGCTACTACTAATAATAGTATTACTTTTACAATTACAACTACTATTGCTACTATGACGACTACTGCTACTATTTCTACCACTGCTATTACTGTTTCTATTGCTACTATCGCTACCACAATTACTACTACTACTATTATTACTACTACTACTACTACGATTATTACTATGACCTCTTCTTCTACTACAACTACTGCTTCTACTATGGCCACTACTACTTCTACTACTAATACTACTACTACTACAACTACAGCTAATACTACTATTATTACAACTACCATTGCAGCTTCTACTACTACTACTACAACAACTACTACTAATACTACTATAACTTCTAATACTAATGCTATAACAACTACTACCACTATGGCTACTACTACTACAGCTACTGCTGCTACTTTTGCTCCAACGATAACAACTACTACTACAACTACTACTAGTATGATAGTAAATTCTGCAACTGTTGCTACATCTACTACTACTACTAGCACAACTATACTACTACTATAAGTACTATTGCTACTTCTATTATTACTGCTACTGGTGCTACTATTGCTCCTACTACCACCACTAGAACAACAAAAGCTACTACTCCAACAAGAACAAGAATTACCACTACTACTACTACTACTACTATTAATACTACTGCTATAACTACTCCAACTACTAATACTTATACTACTATTGCTACTACTGCTATGAATTTGACCACTACTACAACAACTACTGCTACTGCTATGAATATGACAACTACTATGACTTCTCATACAACTACTACTGCTACTACCACTAATACTAATATTGCTACTCCGGCTGTTACTACTACCACTCTTACTACTACTATTGTTACTTCTACAACTACTACAACTACTGCTACAAATACTGCTACTACTAGTTGTACAACTACTACTACAACTGCTGCTACTACTGCTACTACTACTAGTACTACTACTTCTACTAAAACTACTTCTGCTACTACTACTTCTGCAACTACTACTACTAGTCCTATTACTACTACTGCTAATACTGGAACTACTACCACAACTACTACTACTATGGCAATTTCTCATGCTGCTAGAACTCCTACAACTAGTACAACTTCTGCTACTGCTGCTACTACTATTGGTACTACAACTACTATGGCTTTTGCTACTACAACAACAACTACTACTACAACAACTGCTACTACTACTACTAGCACTATTGCTACTATTGCTATTTCTACTACCACTTCTCCTATTTCTACTACTTCTACTACTACTACTTTTACTACCGCAATTGCTACTAATACTACTACTGCTCTTACTACAACCACTACTACTGCTACTACTACTACTACAACAACTACTACTACTACACTACTACTATTGTTCTTGTTGCCGCAACTACTACTACTACGACTGCACTACAATAATAACTGCTACTACTAGACTACTACTACTAGTACGCTACTACTACTATTGCAGTTGCCGCAATGATTGCTACAACTACAACAATTATCGCTACTATTGCTACTACTATCGTACTACTTCTACTACTCCTACGACCACTAAAATTGCTGCAGATACTACTCTTACTACTACAACTACTTCTCTTACTAGTATTACTGTTGATACTACTACTAGTGCTTTTCTGACTCATGCTGCTGTTGCCAATAATACTATTGCTACTACTAGTATTACTACGTCTACTACTACTACTTCTACTACTATTCCTACTACTACTACAACAACTATTGGTACTACTACTGCTATGACTGCTACTACTACTACTTTCACTACTACGGGCTATAGCTGCTACTACTGTAACCATGAATGCTATGACTTTATTACTATTACCACTACAACAATAACAACTATTGCCAATATTGCTACAACTGCGACTACTGCTACAACTACTATAACTACAATCACTACTATTAATACTGCTATTGCTAGTACTACTAATACTGCTGCTGCTGCTACTATGACTACTATGACTAATGCTACAGCAACTACTGCTATCACTACTACTGCTACTACTGCTACTACTCCTACTTCTCCAACTACTACAACAGCTGATACTTCTAGTACCACTACTACTACTACTACTTAGAGTACTGTTACTATGACAATGGCTACTCCTACTGCTACCACTACAACTACAACAACTTCTGCTACTACTATTGATAGTGCTACTACTACTATAATTGCTACTAGTACTACTACTACTAGTACAAGTACCGCTACTTGAACTGCTAAAAATACTAATACTGCAACTACTACTGCTACTACTAGTACTACTACTACTACCCAAACTGCTAAAACTACTAATACTACTGCAGCTGTTGCTACTACTACTATCACTACTACTACTACTATTGCTACAACTACTATAGCTACTACTGGAACTGTTGCAACTACTGCTATAGCTACTCCTACTGTACTATTGCTGCTACTACTACTACTACTACTACACCTAGTACTTTTGCTACTGCTACTACTACTTCTACAGTTGCTACTTCACCTACAGCTACTACCGCAACTACTACTACTGCTACTACTACTACTACTACTACTACTACTACTACAGCTGCTACTACTGCGACTACAGGTAATACTACTACTACTAGTATGACTACTACTACTACTATAGTTGCTATAATTACTACTACTACTTCTCCTACTGAAACTACTACTAATACTACTACAATTTCTACTATTACTACTATCGCTGCTACTGTTACTACAACTACTTGTCATGGTACTACTACTACTAATTCTACGACTGCAACGACTACTACAGCTATTGTGACTACAACTACTACTACTGCTACAGCTGCTACTGCTACTAATACTGCTAAGGCTACTACTACTAGTGCCACTACTACTACTACTACTATTCACACTACTTCTTCTACTACTACTACAACTACCACCACTTCTACTGCTACTTCTATGATTACTACAACTACCACTACTGCTAAAATTGCTATGACTACTATTACTTGAACCTCTACTACTAGTACTACTAGTAAAATACTAATGCTTTTAGAATTACTACTACAACTACTACTACTCCTACCACTTATACTACTACTACTAGTACTGCTTCAACTGTGACTACACTACTACTACAATAATAACTATTGCTTCCATAATTGTTACCACTACTAGTGCTACTACAATAACAACAACAACAACAACAACTACTACTACTACTTCTCTGGCTACTACTACAACTACTAATTCAGCTACTACTACTATTACTACTGCAACATCTCCTTCTGTTACCACTGCTACTACTATCGCTCCTACTACTACCACTACTATTGCCACTACTATTAATACTACTACTACTCTGCCTACTAATTTGGCAACTGCCACAGGTACAAGTACCGTAGTTGCTACTACTATGACCTCTACGGTGACTACTATGACTAATATTGCTCCAACTATTACTACTATTGCTATTACTACACCTACTACTACTACTAATACTAAAAATACTAGTGCTCCTACAACAACTACTATTACCACCCCTGCTACTGCTACTGCTACTACTACTCCTACTACTACAACTACAACAACAATAACTGCCACTACTGATACTTGTACTACTACTTCTGCTACTGCTACTACTCTAATTCTACTACTACTACTATTACTACTACATCTATAATTACTACTATTGCTACTACTGCTACTACTACCACTTCTGCTACTTTGGGTACTACCAATACTACTCCTGCTATTACTACTACTATTCCTGCTGCTTCTGCTGATGCTATTACTACAATTGCTGTTGCCTCTGTTGTTACTGCTACTATTATTAGTCTTGCTACTACTAACACTACTAGTACAACAACTTCTACTATGACAACTACTACTACTGCTACTATGACTACTACTACCACTACTACCACTAGTACTACTACTACTACTACTATAGCTAATATAGCTTTTACTGCTACTATTGCTACTACTATTATTACTACTGCTACTACTGCTACAACTAGTACTATTGCTATAACTATGACAATCACTACTACTACAACAATAACTATAATAATAATAACAATAACAACTGCTACTAGTACTACTATTATTACTACTACTTCTCCTGCTACTGCTACTGCTACTACTGTTACTTCTAATACTACTTTTCCTACTACTACCACTACTACTACTACTTTTCCTACTACTACTAAGACTCCTAGTAGTAGTAGTAGTAGTAGTAGTATTAGTAGTAGTAGTAGTAGTAGTAGTAGTAGTAGTAGTAGTAGTAGTAGTAGTAGTAGTAGTAGTAGTAGTAGTAGTCGTAGTAGTAGTAGTAGTAGTAGTAGTTAGTAGTAGTAGTCAGTAGTAGTGGTAGTATAGAAATAATAGTAGTACCATTAGTAGTAGTAGTAGTAGCAGCAGTAGTGGCAGCAATAGTAGTATTAGTAATAGTAGTACTAGCAGTAGTAGTTGTATTAGCAACAATAGTTGTAGTACCAATACTAGCATTAACAGAATTAGTAGCCAAAAGAAGTAGTAGCAGAAGTAGTAGCAGATAGCTACTACTAGTAGTTGTTGTAATAGTAGTAGTAGTAGGAGAAGTTGTAAGAGTAGTAGTTATAGTAGCAGCAATAGTAGTAGTAGTTGCAATAGTGGTAGTAGTAGTAGTCATTGTAGCAGTAGTAGTAGCAAGAGCAGCAGTAGCAGCAGGGGAAATAGTAGTAGTAGTAGCTGAAGTAGCAATAGTAGCAGTAGTAATGGTAGCAATAATAGCAGTAGTAGTAGTAGAAGCAATAGTCAAAGTAGCAGTAGTTATTTTAGTAGTTGTAGTAGAGGTAGCAGCAAGAGCAGTAGTAGTCGCAGTAGAGGTAGCGGCTACAACAATGGTAGTCATAGTAATGGTAGTTGTCATAGTAGAAGTAGCGATAGTAGTAATGTATGGAGAATTAATTATTATAGTAGTAGTAGTTGTTGTTATTGTTTTTGTTGTAGTAGTTATAGTAATAGTAGTAGTAATAGTAGTTATTATACTAATAGTAGTAGCAAGAGCAACAATAGTAGTAGTAGTAGTAGTAGCGGTAGTAGTAAAACTAGTAGTACTAGTAGTATAGTAGTAGTAGTAGCAATAGTAGTAGTAGTAGTAGTAGTAGTAGCAGAAGTAGTAGTAATAGGAGAAGTAGTAGTAGTTGTAGTAGCAGTAGTAGTAGTTACAATCATAGTTGTAGTAATTGTAATAGTAGTAGCTGTAGTAGTAATAGTAGTAGTGGTAGTACTTGGAGGAGTAGCAGTAGTTTGAATTGGAGAAGTAGAAGTTGATGCAGAAGCAATAGTAGTTGTAGAAGTAGAATTAGTAGTAGAGGTAGTAGTAGCAATTGTAGTCACAGAAGTGCTTGTTGTAGTTGCAAAAGTAGTAGTAGTAGTACTAGAAATGGAAGTAGTAGTAGTAGTAGTAATAATAGTAGTAGTAGTTGTTGTAGTAGAAGTAGTGCTAGTGGTAGTAGGAGTAGTGGATGTAGTAGAAGTAGTAGTAGTTATAGTAGTAGAAATAGTGGTAGAAGTAGTAGTAGGAGTAGTAGGAGTAGTAGGAGTAGTAGTAGTACTCGTATCTATAATAGAAGTCATAGTAAAAGATAGAAGTCATAGTAAAAGTAGTATTAGTATAAGTAGTAGTTATAGTAGAAGTAGTAGTAGTAGTTGTTGTAGTAGCAGAAGTAGTAGCAGTAGTAGTAGCAAAAAAAGTAGTAGTAGTAGTAGTAGTAGTAGTAGTAGAAGTAGTAGTAGTAGTAGTGGTAGTTGCAGAAGTAGTAGTATTAGTCGTGGCTGATGCAGTAGTAGTAGTATTAGTAACAGTAGTTGTAGGCACAACATTCTTAGTTGTAGTAGCAGTAGTGGTAGTATTAGTAGTAGTGGGAGAAGTAGAAGCAGATGTAGCAGGAGTGGTAGTAGGAGTAGTAAGAGTTGGAGCTATGGTATAGTAGGAGTAGTAGTGGTAGTAAAAGTAGTTCTACTAGCCATAATAGTAGGAGTATTAGTAGTAGCAGTAGTGGTTGGAGTAGTCATAGTAGATTATCACTAGTAATAGAAGTAGTAGCAGTAGGAGTCATACTAGTAGTGGAAGTAGTATTACTTGTAGCAGTACGTGTAGTAGTAGTAGTAGCAGAAGTAGTAGCAGTCAAAGTAGTAGTAGTTGCCGCAGTAGTAGTAGTAGTTGCCGCAGTAGTAGTAGTAGTAGGAGTAGTAGCAATAGCAGAAGAGTGGTAATTGTAGTCATAGGAGTAGTAGTTGCATTTGCCATGGTAAAAGTAGCATTTGTAGCTGTAGGAGTAGAACAAATAGTACTAATAGTAATAGTAGTAGGAGCAGTTGCAGTAGTAGTAGTAGCATCAGCCGTAGTTGTAGTAGTAGCTATAGTAGTAAGAGGAGGAGGAGCAGTAGCAATATTAGAAGCTGTAGTTGTAGTAGTAGTAGCCCTAGAAGTAGTAGCAATAGTAGTAGTTGTATTAGTAGTAGTAGAAGTTTTAGTAGTTAAAGTAGTAATAGTAGTTATAGTAGTAGCAGTAGTCATAGAAGTTCTAGAAGTAGCAGTAGTAGTAGCAACAATAGTAGCAGTAGTAGCAGTAGCTATAGTTGTTGTAGTTGTAGTAAAAGTAGTAGTAGCTGAAATAGTAGTAAAAGTAGTAGAAACAGAAATAGTAGTAGTAGTAGTAATAGCAGTAGTAGCAATAGCAGCAGTAGCAACAAGGGCAGCAGCTGTAGTAGTAGTAGTAGCTGTAGTAGCGATAGTAGCCATAGTTTTTGTAGCGATATTAGCAATAGTAGCAGTAGTAAAAATAGTAATAGTAGTTTTAATAGTTTGGGAGGAAGCAATGGTTGTCGTAGTAGTAGTAATATTAGTAATAGCAGTAGTAGTAGTAATAGCTATCATAGTAGTAGTGGTCGTAGTTGGAGAAGTAGTGGAAGTAGCTATAGCATTAAGAGTAGCAACATTAGTCACAGTAGTTATAGTAGTAGTAGTAGCAGCAGTAGTATCAGTAGTAATATTAGTAGTAGTAGTAGTAGTAGTAGTAGGAGAAGTAGTTGTAATGTAGGAGTACTAGTGGTAGTCATAGCAGTAGTAGCCTTAGCAGCAACATCAGTACCTGTACCAGTAGTAGCAGTAGCAGCTGTAGCAATAGTAGTAGTAGTACCTGGAGCAATAGTAGTAGAAGCAATAGTAGTATCAGTGGTCATAGTAGTAGTTGTAGCATTAATAATGGTACCAGTTGTTGTGGGAGTCATAGTAGTAGTAATTATAGTAGCAGTAGCAGTGGTGGTGATAGTTGTTGAAGTAGTAGTAGTAGTTGTTGTTGTAGCAGTAGTAGTAGAGTAGTAGTAAGAGGAGTAGTAGTAGCAGCAGCAGCAGCAGAAGTAGTAATAGTAGTAGTAGCAGTTGTAGTAGCTCAAGTAGTAGTAGTAGCAACAATAGTGGTAGTAGCAGTAGTAGCTATAGTACCAATCGTTGTAGTAGTTGTAGTTGCAGTTGTAGTAGTAGTAGCGGTAGTAGCACTAGGAGTAGCAATAGTAGCAGTAGTAACAGTAGTATTAGCAGTTGTTATAGCAATAGTAACGGTAGTAGTAGTAGAAGAAGTAGCAGTAGTAGTAGTAGTAGAAGTAGTAGTAGAAGTAGAAATAGAAGTGCTATAATAGTAGTAGTTGTAGTAGTAGCAACAACTATAATTGTAGTTGTAGCAATAATAGTAGTAGTTGTAGAAGCCGCAGTAGTTGTATTAGTAGTAGTTGCAACTGCAGTAAAAGTAATAGTAGTAGAAGTAGTAGTACTAGCTATAGTTGTAGTAGTTGTAGTAGTAGTTACAGTGGTGGTGGTGGTGGTGGTGGTGGTGGTAGTAGTAGTAGTGGTTATTGTTGTGGTGGTGGTGGTGGTACCAGTAGATGTAGTAGTAGTAGTAGTAGCGATTGTGGTACAAGTAGATGTAGTTGCAATGGTAGCAATAGTGGTAGTAGTGGTAGTAGTGGCAGTAGAAGCAGTAGTTGCAGTAGATCTAGAGGTAGTTGTAGTAGCAGTTGTAGTAGTAGTAGTAGTAGCTATGGTAGTGGTAGTAGAAGTTGTTGTAATACTATAAACATAGTAGTAGCAAAAGTTGCAGTAGTAGTGGTAGTAGTAATAATAGTAGTAACAGTAGTATTTGGAGTAGGAGTAATGGTAGTAGTAGTAGCACCAACCGCTATAATAGCGAGTTGTAGTAGTAGCAGCAGCAGCAGCAAGAGTAGTAGTAATAGTAGTAGTAGTCACAGTTGTACTAGCAATATCAGTAGCAATAGTAGTAGTAGTTACAATGTTTTATGTTGAGGCAATTATAGCAATAGCAGGAGTAGCTGTTGTGGTAGTAGTTGTAGTAGTAGTAGTATTAGTAGTTATATAAGCAGAAGTAGCAGTAGTAGTGGTTGTAGTAGTAGTAACAGTAGAGGCATAAGTAGAAATGGTAGTTGCCGTAGCAGTAATTATCATAGTAGTAGCTATAGTAGTAGTAGTATTAGCAGTAGCAGTAGTAATAGTAGTAGAAGAAGTTATAGCTGAAGTTGCAATAGTAGTAGTAGTAGTAACAGCAGTAATAGTTATAGTAGTTGCAGCATTAGCAGTAGTAGCACCAGGGGTAGTAGCAGCTATAGTAGATGTAGTAGTAAAAGTAGGAGTAGAGAATTAGGAGTCGTAGTAGTTGTAGTAGTTGCTATTCAATCAACAATATTAGTACCAGTAGCAGCAGCATCAGTATGAGTGGTTGTTGAAGTAGTAGAAGTACTAGCAGTGGAATTAGTAGAAGTAGTAGTAGTAGTAGAAGAAGTAGGAGCTGTTGTAGTAGGAGTGGTAGTAGCGGAAGTAGTAATAGTTGGAGCTATAGTAGTAGTAGGAGTAGCAGTACTAGCAATAGTAGTAAAAGTTATTCTAGTAGCCATAGTAGTAGGTGTATTGGTAGTAGCAGTTGTGGTTGCAATATTAGTAGTTGTTAGAGTTGTCATAGTATGAGTATCACGAGTAATAGAAGCTGTAGCAGTAGGAGTAGCAGTAGTAGAAGTAGTATTACTAGTAGCAGTAGGTGTAGTAACAAAAATAGTAGCAGTCATAGTAGTAGCAGTTGCCGCACTAGTAGTAGCAGTAGGAGTAGAAGCAATAGCAAAAGGAGTAGCAGCTGTAGTAATAGGAGTAGAAGTTGCAATTGCCATTGTAAAAGTAGCAGTTGTAGCAGCAGAAGTAGAACAAATAGAAGCAGTAGTAATAGTAGTAGGAGAAGTTATAGTTGTAGTAGTAGTAGCAATCGTTGTAGTAGTAGCTATAGTAGTAGGCGAAGAAACAGCAGTGGAAGTATTAGTAGTTGTAGCGGTAGTAGTAGTTGCCATCGCAATAGTAGCAATAGTTGTAGTTGTAGTAGCAGCAGTTGAAGTAGTAGTAGTAATAGCAGTTGTAGTAGTAGTTGTAGTCGTAGAAGTTCGAGAAGTAACAATAGCAGCAGCTGCAATAATAGTAGTAGTAGTTGTTGTTGTTGTAGTTGAAGTAGTAGTAAAAATAGACGTAGCAGAAATACTAGTAGTAGTATAGTAGCAGCAGGGCCAGTAGTAGTAGCAGTAGTAGCAATAGTTGTCATAGTAGTAGTAGCGATATTAGCAATAGTAGTGGTAGTAGCAGTAGAAGAAATAGTAGTAGTAGTTTTAGTAGTAGGGGTGGTAGAAGTAGTTGTTGTAGCAGCAGTAGTAGTAGCTGTCGAAGTAACAGAAGTAGCAGCACTTGTAGCAGTTGTAGTAGTAGTAGTAGCAATGTTAGTAGCAATAGTAGTAGTAGTAGGACAAGTAGTTGTAGTAGTGGAAGTGATAGTGGTAGTAGTAGCAGTAGTAGCATTAGCAGCAGCAGCTGTAGCAGTACCTGTAGTAGTAGTAGTAGCAGCCGTAGCTGCAGCAATAGTAGTAGTAGTACTTGGAGCAACAGTAGCAGGAGTAGTAGTAGTCGTAGCAGTAGCAGCAGCAGTAGTAATCATAGTAGTAGTTGTAGCGTTAGTAGCAGTATTAGTACTAGTAGTAGTAGAACTGGTTATAGGAGTTGTTATAGCAGCGACAGCAGTAGTAGTATTAGTAGTAGCAGTAGTTGTTGTAATTGTAGTAGTAGAAGTAGTAGTTACAGCAGTAGTATTCCTAGTAGTAGTAGTTGTTGTTGTAGAAGTAATAGTAGTTGCGTTAGTAGAAGTAGTAGTAGAAGTAGTAGTAGTAGCAACAGCAACAGTACTAGCAGTAGCATCAATGGTGGTCATAGAAATAATAGCATTAGTACTAGTAGTAGAAATAGGAGGACTATAGGTAGTAGCAGAAGTAGTACTAATAGTAGAAGTAGTGGTTGTGGTAGTTATTGTTGTTGTAGTAGTAGCAGTCGTAGTAGTAGTAGTAGTAGTTGTAGTAGTAGTAGTAGTAGCAGCAGCAATAGTAGTAATAGTAGTCATAGTAGTAGTTGTAGTAGAAGTAATAGTAGTAGAAGTTGCAATAGTAGTAGCATTAGCAGCAGCAGCAGCAGTAGTTATTGTTGTAGTAGCAGTAGTAGGTATAGCATTAGTAGTAGTCATAGCAATAATTGCATTGTAGTAGTAGTAGGAGTACCACATGTGGTTGCAAATGTAGCAGTAGTAGAAGTTGTGGTAGTAGCGGTAGTATTTGTAGTAGTAGCAGTAGTAGTAGGAACAGCAGCAATAGTAGTAGTAGCAGTAGTAGCAGCAGCAGCAGTAGTAGTAGAAGTAGCGGCAGCAACAATAGTAGTCATAGTATTGGTAGTTGTCATGGTGGAAGTTGTAGTAGTAGTAACGAAAGGAGAATTAATTATAACATTAGTAGTAGCAGGAGTACTAGTATTAGTAATAGTAGTAATTGTTGCAGTGGTAGAAATATTAGTAGTAGTAGTTATAGTAGTACTAGTTGTGGTAGTAGTAGCAACTGTAGTACTAGTTGTTGTAGTAGTAGTCATAGTCGTAGTAGCAAGAACAGTAGAAGCAGCAGTAGTAGTTTTAGCATCGGTAGGCGTCAAAGTAGTAGCAGTAGCAGTAGTGATAGTAGCTGTAGTACCAACAACAGCAGTAGCAACAACATCAGTAGTAGTACTGGTATTTGTAGTAGTCGCAGCAGCAATAGTTGTAGTAGTAGAAGTAGTTTCGGTCGTAGTAGCAAAAGTTGTTGCAGCAGTATCACTAGCAACTGTATTATTAGTAGAAAAAGTAGAGAATTAGCAGTAGCTATAGTAGCAGTAGTTGTTGTTGTTGTAGTAGTTGTGGTAGTAGTTGTAGTAGTAGAAGTAATAGTAGGAGTAGTGGTAGGAGTAGGAGTTGGAGTAATTGTAGTAGTAATAGTAGTTATAGCAATAGTAGTAGTAATAGTGGTAGTAGTAGTAGTAGAAGTAGGAGTAGTAGCTGTATTACAAGTTGTTGTTGTAGTGGTAATCAAGGAAAGAGTGGTAGTATTAGTAGGAGTAGCAACAGCAACAGTGGTGTAGTAGTAGCAACAGTAGTAGTAGTAGTAGCGGTAGTAGTAATAGTAGCCACGACAACAAGAGTAGCAGCAGCAACAGTAGTAGTAGTAATAGCAGTAATAGTATTAGTAGTACCAGTAGTAGTAGGGCAAGTACTAGTAGTTGTTGTTGTAGTAGTAGCATTTGTTGCAGAAGTGGTAGAAGTAGTAGTTGAATTAGTAGTTGTAGTAGTATTAGTAGCAGCAGTAGTAGTCGAAGCTGTAGTAGTACTAGCAGTAATTATAGTAGCATGAGTAGTAGTTGTAGTAGTAGTAGCAGAAGTAGTAGCCCCAATAGTAGTATTAGTAATAGTAGTACTAGTTGTAGTAGTAGTTGTAGCAGTAGCAGCAGTAGTAGTAACAATAATAGTAGTAGTAGTAGTAGTAGTAGCAGTAGCAGTAGTAGTTGTTATTGGTGAAGTAGTTGTAGTTGTTGTTGTTATTGAAGTAGTACCAATATTAGTAGTAGTAGTTGTTGTCGTTGTTGTCGTTGTAGTAGTAGTAGTAGTAGTAGTGGGAGTTGCAGTAGTAGTAGTAGTAGTAGTAGTAGTAGTAGTAGTAGTAGTAGTCACTATAGTAGTAGTAGCAGGAGGAGTAGTAGCAGTAATAGCAGGAGTAGAAGTAGTAGTAGTAGGAGAAGTTGTAAGAGTAGTAGTTGTAGCAACTCTAGTAGCAATAGTTGTTATGGGAGTAGTAGTTGTAGTAGTTATAGCGGTAGTACTAGCATTAGTAGTATTTGTTGTTGAAGTAATAGTAGTTGTAGTAGTAGTAGAAGAAAAAGAAGAAGAAGAAGAAGAAGAAGAAGTAGTAGTAGTAGTCATGGTAGTAGTAGTTGCAGTAGTTGTCATTATAGTCGTAGTCGCGGTAGTAGTAGTGATAGTAGTAGTAGTAGCGATAGCAGTAGTAGCAGCAAGCGCAGTAGTAGTAGTATTAGTAGTAGCAGTAGAACCAATAGTAGTAGTAGTAGTAGTAGTAGCCGTAGAATTAGTACTAGTAGTTAAAGAAGTTGGGGTAGTAGTGGAAGCAGTAGAAGCTATAGTAGTACTTGTTGTAGTAGTTATGGTAGTAGTTGTAGTTGTAGAAGTAATAGTAGGAGTAGTAGTAGGAGTAGGAGTTGGAGTAGTTGTAGTAGCAATAGTAGTTATAACAATAGTAGTAGTAGCAGTAGTCGTAGTAGTCATATTAGAAGTAGTTGTTGAAGCAGTAGTTGTGGAAAGAGTAGTAGTAGTAGTAGGAGTCGTAGCAGCAACAATGGTAGTAGTATTAGCAGTTGTAGTAGTAGTTGCAGCTGCAACAGTAGCAGCGTAGCAGTAGTAGTTGCAGCAGTAGTAGCAGGAGAAGTACTAGTAGTAGAAAGCATACTAGTAGCATTTGTTGTAGAAGTGGTAGAAGTGGTAGTTGCAGTAGTTGTAGTAGGAGTATTAGTAGTAGCAGTAGTAGTCGTAGTAGCAGTAGTAGTAGCAGTAATTATAGTATCATGAGTAGTAGTAGTAGTAGCAGAAGTAGTAGCCACTATAGTAGTATTAGTAATACTAGTACTAGTTGTCGTAGTAGTTGTAGCAGTAGTAGCAGTAGTAGTACCAATAGTAGTAGTAGTAGTTAAAGCAACAGCTGCAGTTGTAGTAGTAGCAGTAGCTGTAGTTGTTGAAGCAATAGTAGTTCTAGTAGTAGCAGTAGTTGTTGTTGTTATTGAAGTAGTGATAGTTGTAGTAGTAGTAGTAGTAGTGGTGGTCAAGGTAGTAGTAGTATTGTTGTTGTAGTAGGAGTTGCAGGAGGAGGAGGAGTAGTAGTGGTAGGAGGAGAAGTTGTATGAGTAGTAGTTGTAACAGCTGTAGCAGCAATAGTAGCAGTAGTAGGAGTAGTAATAGTAGTTGTGGGAGCAGTAGTTGTAGTAGTTATAGTGGTACTAGTAGCAGTAGTAGTATTTGTTGTAGAAGAAGTAGTAGTAGTAGTAGTAGAAGTAGTAGCAACAGTAGTAGCAGTAGCAGTAGGAATAGTAGTAGAAGTAGTAGTAGTAGTAGTAGTAGTAGTAGTCATGGTAGTAGTAGTTACAGTAGTAGTTGCGGTATTAGTCATTATAGTCATAGTAGCGGTAGTAGTAGCAGTTATAGTTGTAGTAGTATAAGTAGTAGTAGCAGATGTAGTCGCAGTAGTCGCAATACCAGCATTAGCAGCAAGGGCAGTTGTAGTAGTATTAGTAGTAGCAGTAGAAGCAACGGTAGCAGTAGTAGCTGCCGTAGAATTAGTAGTAGTAGCTTAAGAAGTTGGGGTAGCAATAGTAGTAGTAGCACTAACAAGAGTTGTAGTAGTTGTAGTAGAAGTTGTAGTTGTTATACTTGTATGGGTTATAATAGTGGTAGTAGAAATAATAGCAATAGTAGAAGTAGTAGTAGTAGTTTAAGTTGTCTGGGTAGTAGTAGTAGTGGTTGTAGCAGCAATAGTTATATAAGTAGTTGCACTAGTGGTAGTGGCTATCATAGTAGCAATAGTAGTAGACGCAGGAGCAATAGTAGCAAGAGTAGTGGTAGTAGTAGTAACAGTAGAAGTCATAGCAGTAGCAGCAGAAGCAGCAATAGTAGTAGTAGTAGGAGTAGCAGCAGTACGAAAGTAGTAATAGAAGTAGAAGTAGTGGGAGAAGTAGTAATAGCAGCAGTAGATGTTGTAGCAGTTGTATTATTATTATTATTATTAGTAATAGTTGTTGTTGTTGTTGTAGTAGCAGAAGTTGTGGTCGTAGTAGCAGCAGTAGCCGAAGCAGCAACAATTGTAATTGTTCCAATAGTAGAAGTATTAGCAGCCGCATTAGTAGTATTAGTAGCAGCAGCTGCAGTAGTAGTAGCTGTAGTAGAAGTAGCTGTAGTGGTAGTAATAGTAGTAGTATTAGGAGTAGCATTGGTAGTAGTAGTAGCAGTAGTAGAATTATTAGTAGCACTTGTAGCAATAGTAGCAGCAGTAGCAACAGCAGTAGCAGTAGTAGTAGTGGTAGTTGTAGTAGTGGTAGTTATAGTAGTAGTAGTAGTAGTAGTGGTAGCAGTCGTAGTAGTAGTTGGAGTTATAGAAGTAGTAGAAGCAATTGTAGTTGTGGTTGTAGTAGTAGGACGAGGAGGAGTAGTTGTAGCAGTAATAGTAGTAGCAGAAGTAGTAGTCAAAGTTGTAGTATTCGAAGTAATAGTAGTAGTAGAAGAAGTAATTGTAGTAGATGTAGCAGCAGCAGCAGCAAGCGTAGTAGTATCAGTAGTAGTAATACTAGTTATAGCAGCAGTAGGAGTGGCAGCAGTAGTATTAGTAGGAGTAGCAGTAGCAGTAGCAGTAGTAGTAGCCGCACCAACAACAGTTGTAGCATAGCAATAATGATAGGTATAGTAATTGTTGGAGGTATAGTAGTAGTAGTGGCAGTAGTTGCAAGAGTAGCAGTAGTATCGGCAACATCAGTAGTAGTAGTAGCTATAACATCAATAGAAGTAGTATCAATAATAGCAATAGTAGTAGTGGTAGTTGTAGTAGTAACGGTACTAGTAGTAGAAGTATTAGTAGTGGTAGTACTACTACTAGTAGTAGTAGTAGTAGTTGTTGTTGTTCTTGTGGTTGTTGTTGTAATAGTAGTGATAGTAGTAGTAGTAGTGGTAGTAGTAATAGTGGTAGTAGTAGTAGTAGTAGAAGTTGTTGTAGTAGTAGTAGTAGTAGTAGTAGTAGTAGTAGTAGTAGTAGTAGTAGTAGTAGTAGTAGAAGTAGTAGTAGTAGTAGCAGTGGTAGCAGAAGTAGTAGTAGTAATGGTTGCAGTAGTTGCTATTGAATCAGCAGTAGCAGTTGTAGTGGACATAGTAGTTGCAAAAGTAGTAGAAGTAGTAGAAGTACTAGTAGCAAAAGTAGTACCAGCAGAAGTTGGAGTAGTAGTACCAGAAGTAGTTATAGTAGGATAATAGTTGTAGTAGCAGTAACAGTACAAGTAGTATTAGTAGTAGTCATTGTTGTAGCATTAGCAGCAGTAACTTTAGTAGTTGTAGTTGTAGTAGTAGTTGCAATAGTAGTAGTAGTATTACTAGTAGTTGTTGCAGTAGTCATAGTAGTAGTAGCAACAGCAATAGTAGTAGTCGTAGTAGTAGTTGCTGTAATAGTTGTAGTAGTAGACGCAGTAGTAGTTGTAGCCATAGTGAGAGTTACAGTAGTAGTAGTAGTTGTGATAGTAGCAGTAGCAGTAGTAGTAGAAGCAGCAGAAGTCGTAGGGGTAGGAGAAGGTGTAGTAGTTGCAGTAGCAGTACTATTAGTAGCTATTATAGTTATAGTAGTCATAATAGTAGTAGTACTTGTAGTACTTACAGTAGTAGTACTAGCTGTAGTAGTAGTAGTAGTAGTAGTAGCAATAGTTGTAATAGGAGAAGTAGAAGTTGAAGCAGAAGTAGTAATTGCAGTAGCTATAGTAGTAACAGAAGTAGTTGTAGCAGTAGTTGTAGTAGTAGCTGTAGTAGTCCCAGAAGTAGTAGTTGTAGTTACAAAAATAGTAGTAGTAGTACTAGAAATAGAAGTAGTAGTAGTAGTAGTAGTAGTAGTAGTAGTATTTGTTGTTGTTGTTGTTGTTGTTGTAGTAGTAGTAGTAGTTATACTACTACTAGGAGTAGTAATAGTAGAAGTAGTAGAAGTAGTAGTAGTAGTAGCAGTAGCAGTAGTAGTAGCAGTAGCAGTAATAGCAATCATAGTAGCCACGGTAGAACTAGAAGTCATAGCAGTAGTAGGAGTAGGAGAAATAGTAGTATAAGCTATAGTGTAGTAGTAGTAGTACTACCTGTAGTAGCAGAAATAGCAGTAGTTGTTGTAGTTGTTGTTGTGGCAGTGGTAGTAGAAATAATAGTCATCGTGGTTGCAGTAGAAGTAGGCATAGTAGTAGGAGCAGTAGTTGTTATTTTTGTAGTAGTAGTAGCAATAGTAGTATTAGTAATAGTAGTTGTCGTACAAGTAGTTTTTGTGGTAGTAGTTGTAGTAGTAGAAGAAGCAGTAGAAGTAGTACTAGTAGTAGTAGCAGTAGGAGTAGTAGCCGCAAAAGTAGTAGTAAGAGTAGTAGCAGAAGTAAGCAACAGTAGTAGCTGCTGTATTAGTCGTAGTTGTATTAGTAGTAGTGGTTGTTGTTGTAGTAGTAGTCAGAGCGGAAGGAGCAGTTGTAGCATGGGTAAGTGTGAGAGTAGTAATAGTAGCAGCAGTAGTAGTAGTAGCAGGAGTTGCAATAGCAACAATAGTAGTAGAACTAGTTATAGTAGCAGTGGTAATAGTTGTAGCAGTAGAAGTTATAGTAGCAATTGTATTAGTAGTCGCAACAGCAAACGTTGTAGTAGTTATTTTAGAAGTTGGGGTAGTAGGAGTAGTAGCAATAGTAGTAGTAGTAACAAGAGTAGTAGTAGTGGTAGTAGAAGTAGTAGCTGTTGTAGTTGTAGCAGTCGTAATTCTAGTAGTAGAAGTAGTAGTAGTATATTAAGTAGTCGAGGTTGTAGTAGTAGTAGTGGTAGCAGCAATAATAGTAGATGTAGTTGCACTAGTAGCAGTAGCTGTCGTAGTAGCAACAATAGTAGAAGCAGAAGTAGTAGTAGTAGTAGCAGTAGTAGTAGAAGTCATAGTAATAGTAGTAGTACTAGTAGTAGTAGCTGTAGAAGTAGTAGCAAAAGTAGTTACAGTAGTAGAAGTAGTAGGAGAAGTATTAGTAGTAGCTGTAGATGTAGTGGCAACATAAGTAGCAGGAGCAGCAGTAGTATTACTAGTAGTTGTAGTAGTAGCTGTAGTTGTAGTTGTAGTAGCAGCAGTAGCAGTAGCAGCAACATTAGTAGTAGTTCCAGTGGTAGTAGTATTAGCAGCAGCATTAGTAGTAGTAGTAGTTGTAGTAGTCGAAGAAGTAGCAGTAGTGGTAGTAGTTATAGTAGTATTAGTAGTCGCATTAATAGTAGTAATTGTTGTAGTAGTATGAGTAGTAGCTATAGTAGCAGTAGCAGTAGTAGTAGCAGTAGTGGTAGTAGTCATTGTAGTAGTTATAGTAGTAGCAACAGTGGCAGTAGTTATTGTAGTAGTAGTAGTTATAGTAGTTGCAGCAGCAGTAGTAGGAGTGGTAGTAGTACTAATAGTAGCAAAAGCAGTAGTCATAGCAGTCGTAGTAGTAGTACTAGTAGCAGTAGAAGTAGCTACAGCAGCAACGGCCGTAGTATTAGTAGTAGTAGAAGTGGCAGCAGTACTATTAGTAGGAGTAGCAGAAGTAGTAGTAGTAGTAGAAGCAGTAGCAGCAATAGTAGTAATAGTAATAACAACAATAGTAGTTGTTGGTGCTACAGTAGTAGTTGTTACAGGAGTAGCAAGGGTAGCAATAGTAGCAGTAGCATCAGTAGTAGTAGTAGCAGTACCATCAATAGTACAAGTAGCAATAATAGCAGTAGTAGTAGTGATAGAAGCCGTAGTAATAGTAGTAGTAGTAGTATTAGTAGTGGTAGTAGCAGTAATAGTAGTAGTAGTAGTAGTAGTAGTAGTAGTAGTAGTAGTAGTAGGAGTAGGAGTAGTAGTAGTAGTAACAATAGGATTAGTAGTAGTAGTAGTAGGAGTAGTAGCAGTAGTCGAAGCTATAGTAGTGGTAGTAGTTGTAGGAGAAGTAGTAGTAGTGGTGGTAATAGTAGTAGTATTAGTAGTAGCAGTAGTTGTAGAAGTAGTATTAGCAGTAGTAGTAGCAGTAGCTCTAGTAGTAGTAGTAGTTGCTGTACTCATAGTAGTAGTAGTTATAGCAATAGTAGTAGTTACAATTGAAGTAGTAGTAATAGTAGTAGGAGTAGGAGTAGTGGTAGTAGTAGTAGTTATTCTTGTTGTTGTTGTAGCAATGGTAGCAATTGTAGCAGTAGTAGCAGCAGTAGTAATAGTAGTAACAGAAGTAGTAGTCGCAACAGTAGTAGTCATAGTACTATTTGTTATAGTAGAAGTAATAGTAGTAGAAGTAGCAGCAACAACAGCATCCGTAGTAGTAGTCGTAGTTGTAGCAGTAGTAGTAATACTAGTTGCAGCAGTAGTTGTAGTGGCAGTAATAGTATTAGTAGGTGTAGCAGTAGTAGTAGCAGTAGCAACAGTAATAGTTGTAGTATCAGTGGTAATAATAATAGCTGTAGTAATAGTTGAAGCAGTAATAGAGTAGTAGCAGTAGCATCAGTTTTAAAAGTACCAATAACAGCAGTAGTAGTAGCAGTAGCAGTAGTAGTAGTGGTAGTAGTGGTGGTGGTAGTAGTAGTCATAGTAGTGGTAGTAGTAGTAGTAATAGTAGTAATAATTGTAGTAGTAGTTGTTGTAGTAGTAGTTGTTGTAGTTGTAGTAGTAGTAGTAGTAGTAGTAGTAGTAGTAGTAGTAGTAGCAGCAGCAGCAGCAGCAGCAATATTATTAGTAGTAGTAGTAGCTGTGGAAGCAGTAGTAGTACTAGTTGTAGGAAAAGTAGTAGTAGTGGTAGTAATAGTAGTAGTATTAGTACTAGCAGTAGCAGTAGTATTAGTAGTAGTTGTTGTAGCAACAGTTGCTGTAGTAGTACTAGTAGTAGTAGTTATAGTAGCGCAAGTAGTAGGAGCAGTAGTAGTAGTAGTACAAGTAGAAGTAGTAGTACTAGTAGTAGAAGTAGTATTGGTAGTGGAAGTTGTTGTTGTAGTAGCAGCAGTTGCGCTTGTAGTAGTAGCAATAATCGTAGTAGTTGTCGTAGTAGTAATAGTAGTAGCAGAAGTAGTCCTAGCAGTAGTGGAAGTTGTTGAGGTAATTGTAGTAGAAGATATAGTCATAGAAGTAATAGCTGTAGTAGTAGTAGTAGTAATAGTAGTAGTGGTAGTAGTAGTAGTAGAAGTAGTGGTAGTGGTAGTAGTAGTAGCAGTAGCTGTAGCTGTAGTAACAACTGTAGTAGTAGTAGTAGTAGTCTTAGCAGTTGTTGTAGCAGTAGTTATCATAACGGTAGTTGTAGCAGTAGTAGTAGTAGTAGGAGATGTTGTAGTAGCAGAAGTAGTAGTTTTAGTTGTAATAGTTTTTGTAGTAGGAGTGGAAGTAGTAGTAGTTGTAGCAATCGTAGCTACTGTTGAATCAGTAGTAGTAGCTGTAGCTACTATTGAATCAGTCGTAGCAGTAGCAGTAGTAGTAGTGGCAAATGTAGTTGCCGTGAATGTAGTAGAAGTAGTAGAGGTATTAGTAGTAGTAGTAGTAGTAGTAGTAGTAGTAGTAGAAGTTGTGGTAGTAGTACTAGAAGTAGTAGTAGAAGGATAGCAATAGTAGTAGCAGTAGCAGTATATGTAGCATTTGTAGTAGTGGTTGTTGCTGTAGAAGTAGCAACAGTAGCAGTAGTAATGATAGTAGTCGTAGTTGTAGCAGTAGTAGTTGTAGTAGTCGTACCAATTGCAGCAGTAGCAGTAGTAGCAGTAATATTAGTAGTTATAATAGTAGTGGTGGTAGTAGGTGTACTAGTAGTCACAGTAGTTTGTGTAGCTGTCATTAGAGTTATTGTAGTGGTAGTAGTAGTAGGAGTAGGAGATGTAGAAGTAGTAGTTGTAGTAGTAGAAGTCGTAAGAGTAGGAGAAGCAGTAGTAATTGTAGTAGTCATAGTAGTAATAGCTATTGATGTTATAGGAATCGTAATAGAAGTAGCAGTAGTAGTACTAGCAGTCGTAGCACTAGCAGCAGTTGTAGTACTAGTAGTAGTAGTAGTTGAAATAGGAGAAGTAGAAGTTCAAGCCGATGTACTAATAGCAATAGCTATGGTAGTAACAGAAGTAGTAATAGAAGTAACTGTTATAGTCCCAATAGCAGTAGTTGTATTTGGAAAAGTAGTAGTAGTAGTAGTACTAGAAATCGAAGTAGTAGTAGTAGTAGTAGTTGTTATTATTGTCATCATCGTTGTTGCTATTGTTGTTGTTGTTGTTGTAGTAGTAGTTGTACTAATAGTAGTAGTGGTAATAGTAGAAGTAGTAGAAGTAGTAGTAGTAGTAATAGTAGCAAAAATAGTTGCAGAAGTACTAGTAGTAGTAGGAGGAGTAGTAGTAGTAGTGATTGCAATTGTTGCAATAGTAGAAATTGTAGCAGAAGTAGTAGTAGTTGTAGTTGTAGTAGCAGTAGTAGTAATAGGAATAGTAGTGGCCACAGTAGGAGTAGAAGTCGTAGTAGTAGGAGGAGGAACATGAGAAATAGTATTATAAGCTATTGCGTAGTAGTAATTATTATTGTTGTTGTTGTAGTGGTAGTTGTAGTCATAGCTGTAGTAGCAAAAAAAGTAGTTGTAGTGGTCGTAACAACAATAACAGCAAAAGTTGTAGCAGTAGCTGTGGTAGAAGAAATAGTAATCATAGTAGTGGCAGTAGATGTGGTCGTAGTAGTAGGAGTAGGAGTAGTTATTGTTGTTGTTGTAGTAGTAGCAGTAGTAGTATTTGTAATAGTAGTTATCGTTGAATTAGTAGTGGTAGTAGTTGTCATAGTTGTTATTGAAATAGCAGAAGTAGTAGTAGTTTTTGTAGTAGTTGTAGTAGTAGTAGTAGTTGTTGTAGCAGTTGTCTGAGTTGGAGTCATAGTCCTTGTCTTAGTAGTAGTAGTAGTAGTAGCCGCAGTAGTAGTAGTAGTAGTAGTAGCAACAGTAGTAGTAGTTGTAGTTGTTGTTGTAGCGATAGTAGAAGTAGCAGTTTTGGTAATACTAGATGTTGTTCTGGTTCTAATCGCTGTAGTAGTAGTTGCTACAGTAGTAGTAGTAGTAGTAGCAATAGTCATAGAAGTAGTTAGACTAGTAGTTGTAGTAGTAGTTGTAGCAGTAGTATTAGCTATTGGAGCAATAGTTGCAATAGTAGCAATACTAGTAGTAGTAGTAGTAGTTGCCGTAGTAGTATTTGTAGTAGTAGTTGCAGCTTTGGTTGCAATAGTAGTCGTAGCAATAGTAGTAGTAGCAGTACTAGTAGTAGTAGTAGCGGTAGAAATAGTTGTTTTAGTAGAAGTAGTAGTAGTAGTTGTTGTAGTAGTAGTAGGAGGAGGAGTCAAGGCGTAGTAGTAGCAGTAGTAAGAGTAGATGTAGTAGTAGTAGCAGCAGCAGTAGGAGTAGGGGTGGTTGTAGTAGTAGTAATAGTTGTTGTTGTTGTTGTTGTTGTAGTAGTAGTAGTTGTTGTTGTAGTAGTAGTCTAGTAGTATTTGTCATAGCAGTTATGGTAATAATAGTCGTAGCTGTCCTAGTAGTAATAGCAGCAACAGGAGTAGTAATAACTGTAGTTGTAATATCCAATATTAAAGTAGTAGTAGCAGTAGTTGTTATTGTTGTTGTCATAGTAGCAGCAGCAGAAGTATTTCTAGTTGCTATAGTAGTAGTATTAGTTGCTGTAGTAGTAGCAATAGTAGAAGTAAAAGCAGTAGCAGGAGTAGCAGTAGTAGCAGAAATAGTAATAGTAGTAGTTGTTGTTGTTGTTGCAGTAGAAGTCATAGTAGTGGTTGTAGTAGTAGCAGTCGTAGCTGTAATAGCATTAGTTGTAGTAGTAATAAGCGTAGTAATAGTAGTAGAAGTAGAAGTAATAGTAGTAGTAGTACCAATAGTTGTAGTAGTTGTAGTAGCAAAAATTGTAGTAGTAGAAGTGAAAATAGTAGTAGTTATTATTGTATTAGCAGTCACAGTAGTAGTAGTAGTACGAGCAGATGTTGCAGTGATAGCAATTGGTGTAGTAGTTTTAGTAGTAGTAGTAGTAGTAGTAGTAGTAGCAATTGTAGTAGTAGTAGCAGTAGTAGTAGTAGTAGTTGACGTAGAAGTAGTAGTAGTAGTAGTAGTTATAGTAGTAGTAGTCGTAGGAGTAGTAGTAGTAGTAGTAATAGTAGTAGTGGTCGTAATAGTTGTAGGAGTAGCAGCTGAAATAGTAGTAGTAGCCGGAATCCTAGTAGTAGTAGTAGTAAATGTTGTAGCAGCAGTAGTAGTAGTGGTAGTAGTCGTAGTTGGAGTATTAGTAGTAGTAGTAGTTGTTGTAGTAGTAGTAGTAGTATTAGTAGTAGCAGTAGTAGTAGCAGAAGAAGTTTGGACATTACTAGAAGCAATAGTAGTAGTTATATTTGTAGTAGTCATCATACTAGTAATAGTAGGAGTAATCGTAGTTGAAGTAGTAGTAATAGTAGGAGTAATCGTAGTAGAAGTAGTAGTAATAGTAGGAGTAATCGTAGTAGCAGTAGCAGTAATGGTTGTATTAATAGCAGCAGTTAGTAGTAGTAGTCATACTAGTACTAATAGTAGCAGCAGAAGTAGTAATTGTTGTTGTATTAATAGCTATAGTATTAGTAGTAGTGGTCGTGGTTGTAGTAGTAGTGCTATCCGTGATTCTAGTAGTACTAGTCATACCACTAGTAGGAGTAGGAGCAGAAGTAGTAGTAGTAGCAGTAGTAGTAGTAGTAGTAGTAGAGGTAATAGAAGTAGTAGTAGTAGCATAGTAGTTGTAGTATTTGAAGTACTAACAGTAGTAGTTGTAGTAGTAGCAACGATAGCAGCAACAGTTGTAGTAATAGTCGAAGTAGCATTAGTAGTAGGAGTAGTAGTAGGAGGAGGAGGAGGTGGAGGAGGAGAAAGCTCGGTAGTAGCTGGAGCAGCAGAAGTAGTAGGAGTTGTTGTAGTAATAACAGTAGTATTATTCATAGCACTAATAGCTGTAGGAGTAATAGGTGTAGTAGTCATAGTAGCAGTAGTAGCAGTAGTAGTACGAGTAGCATCAGTAGTTGTACTATTAGTAGCAGTAGTAATAGCAGAAGTATTAGTTTTTGTTGTGGTAGTAGTAGTAGGGGTAGAAATAGCAATATTTATAGTAGGAGTATCACTAGTTGTAGTAGTACTAGTAGCAGTGTTAGGACTAGAAGTAGAAGTAGTAGTAATTGGAGAAGTAGGAGTGTTAGTTGTAGTAGCAGCAGCATCAACAATAATAGTAATAATAGTTGCAGCAATAATAGCAGCGGCAGTAGTAGATGTAGTATTAGCAGTAGCAGTAGTAGTAGTGCATTAGTATTTGTAGTGCTAGTAGTAGTAGTTGTTGTTATAGTACTAGTAGTAGTAGTACTTTGAGAAGTAGTAGTAGTAGTAGTAGTCGCAGTAGCAGAAGCAACAGTAGTAGTGGTAGTAGTTGCAGTTGTAGTAGAAGATGTTGTTGTAATAGTATTAGTTGTTGCTGTACTAACAACAGTAGTAGTAATAGCAGTAGTAGTTATGGTAGAAGCAGTAGTAGTTGTAGTTTTTTTAGCAGTAGTATTAGAAGAAACAGTAGTAGTCATAATACTAGTAGTAGCAGTAGTACTAGTAGTTATTGTTTTAGCAGTAATAGTATCAGAATTAGTAGTATTAGTGGTGGTAGTAGTAGTAGTACACAAGTAGTAGTAGTAGTAGTAGTTGAAGCAGTAGTAGAGGTAGTAGCAGTAGCATCAGTTGTAGAAGTACCAATAACAGCAATAGTAGCCGTGGCAGTAGTAGTAGTGGTAGTAGTGGTGGGGGTAGTAGTAGGCATAGTAGTGGTAGTAGTAGTAGTAATAGCAGTAGTAATTGTAGTAGTAGTCGTAGTAGTAGTAGTAGTAGCAGTAATAGTAGTAGTAGTAGTAGCAGCAGCAGCAGCCGTAGTAGTATTAGTAGCAGTAGTAGCTGTGGAAGCAGTAGTAGTACTAGTAGTAGGAAAAGTAGTAGTAGTGGTAGTAATAGTAGTAGTATTTGTACTAGCAGTAGTAGCAGTAGCAGTAGTATTAATAGTAGTAGTTGTAGCAGCAGTTGCTGTAGTAGTACTAGTAGTAGTAGTTATAGTAGTGCAAGTAGTAGGAGTAGGAGTAGTAGTAGTATTAGAAGTAGAAGTAGAAGTAGTAGTACTAGTAGTAGAAGTAGTATTGGTAATGGTAGTTGTTGTTGTTGTAGCAGTAGTTATGCTTGTAGCCGTAGCAATAATAGTAGTTGTTGTTGTAGTAGTAATAGTAGTAGCAGAAGTAGTCCTAGCAGTAGTGGTAGTTGTTGAGGTAATTGTAGTAGAAGATATAGTCATAGAAGTAACAGCTGTAGTAGTAGTAGTAATAGTAGTAGTGGTAGTAGTAGTAGCAAAAGTAGTAGTAGTGGTAGTAGTAGTAGCAGTAGCTGTAGCTATAGTAACAACTGTAGTAGTTGTAGCAGTAGTCTTAGTAGTTGTTTTAGCAGTAGTTATCATAACGGTAGTTGTAGCAGTAGAAGTAGGAGGAGGAGATGTTGTAGTAGCAGCAGGAGTAGTTTTAGTTGTAATAGTTTTTGTAGTAGGAGTGGAAGTAGCAGTAGTTGTGGCAATCGTAGCTACTGTTGAATCAGTAGCTGTAGCTACTATTGAATCAGTCGTAGGAGTAGCAGTAGTAGTAGTGGCAAATGTAGTTGCCGTGAATGTAGTAGAAGTAGTAGAGGTATTAGTAGTAGTAGTAGTAGTAGTAGTAGTAGTAGTAGAAGTTGTGGTAGTAGTACTAGAAGTAGTAGTAGAAGGATAGCAATAGTAGTAGCAATTGCAGTATATGTAGCATTAGTAGTAGTGGTTGTTGCTGTAGAAGTAGCAACAGTAGTAGTAGTAATGATAGTAGTCGTAGTTGTAGCAGTAGTAGTTGTAGTAGTAGTAGTAGCAGTAGTGGTAGTAGTGTTAGTAGTAGTAGAAGTAGGAGCAGTAGTAGATGTAGTGGTAGTCGTAGTAGTAGTAGTCGTCGTACCAATGGTAGCAGTAGCAGTAGCAGTAGTAATATTAGTAGTTATAATAGTAGTGGTGGTAGTTGGTGTAGTAGTAGTAGCAGTAGTTTGTGTAGCTGTCATTAGAGTTATAGTAGTGGTAGTAGTAGTAGGAGTAGGAGATGTAGAAGTAGTAGTCGTAGTAGTAGAAGTCGTAGGAGTAGGAGAAGCAGTAGTAATTGTAGTAGTTGTAGTAGTAATAGCTATTGATGTTATAGGAATCGTAATAGAAGTAGCAGTAGTCGTACTAGCAGTAGTAGCACTAGAAGCAGTTGTAGTACAAGTAGTAGCAGTAGTTGAAATAGGAGAAGTAGAAGTTCAAGCCGATGTACTAATAGCAATAGCTATGGTAGTAACAGAAGTAGTAATAGCAGTAAATGTTATAGTCCTAATAGCAGTAGTTGTATTTGGAAAAGTAGTAGTAGTAGTAGTACTAGAAATCGAAGTAGTAGTAGTAGTAGTTGTTGTTATTATTGTCATCATCGTTGTTGCTACTGTTGTTGTTGTTGTAGTAGTAGTTGTACTAATAGTAGTAGTAGTAATAGTAGAAGTAGTAGAAGTAGTAGTAGTAGTAATAGTAGCAGAAATAGTTGCAAAAGTACTAGTAGTAGTAGGAGGAGGAGTAGTAGTATTAAGTGCAATCGTTGTAATAGTAGAAATTATAGCAGAAGTAGTAGTAGTTGTAGTTGTAGTAGCAGTAGTAGTAATAGCAATAGTAGTAATAGCAGTAGGAGTAGTAGTAGTAGGAGTAGTAGTAGGAGTAGTAGTAGTTGTTGTTGTAGCGGTAGTAGTATCCGCCGCAATAGCAGCAACAATAGTCTAATACTATTTTTAGTACTAGTAGTAGTAATAGTAGTAGTTGTAGCAGTAGTTTGAGAAGTAGTTGTTGTAGCTGCTGCAACAGCAACAACAGCTGTAGTGGTCGTAGTAGTAGTAGTAATAGTGCCAGTAGTCACCGCATTAGTAGTAGTAATAGTTGTAGTAGTAGTTGTTGTTGTTGAAGTCGCAGCAGTAGTGGTAGTTGTAGCAGTAGTGGAAGTAGTAGTTGGTGTAGTAGCAACAGTAGCAGCACTAGTAATAGTAGTCATATTAGTTGTAGCAGTAGTATCAGTGGTAGCAGGAGTAGTTGTAACAGCAGTAGCGGCGATAGCAGTAGTAGTGGTAGTCGTAGCAGTAGTAGTAGCTGTAGTAGTAGTAGTAGAAGTTATTGTAGTAGTACTAGAAATAGCAGAAGTACTTGGTGTAATAGTTGTAGTAGTAGTAGCAATAGTTGTAGAAGTAGTTATAGTTGTAGTAGCCACAGTAGTGATAGTTGTAGTAGTAAAAGTCGTAGTAGTGGAAGTAGTTGTAGCAGTAGCAGTTGTAGAAGTAGTAGTAGCAGTAGTAGTGCTGGTTGTAGTAGCAGTAGAAGTAGTAGTAGTAGTAGCAGCAATTGTAGCACTAGTAGTAGTAGAAGCAGTAGCAGTTGTAGTAGTAGTAGTAGTTGTTATTGTTGTAGAAATAGTACAGTACCGGAAATAGTTGTAGTAATAGTAGATGTAGGAGTTGTAGTAGTTGTAGTAGTAGTAGTACTAGTAGTACTAGTAGTAATAGTAGTAGCAGTAGTTGCAGTAGTACTATTGGTACCGGTAACAACAGTGTTAGTGGGTGCAGCACAAGCAACAACAGCAGTAGTAGTAATAGTAGTAGTACCTGAAGTAGCAGCAGTAGTTATTGTAGAAGTGGTAGTAGGAGAACTATTAGTAGCATAAGTAGTAGTAGTAATATCGAAGTAGCAGTAATAGCAGTTATAGAAGTTGTAGTAGTAATAGTTGTAGTTGTAGTAGTAGTAGCGGTTGTTGTAGCCGCTGAAATAGTAGTTGCAATAGTAGTAGCAAAAGTTATGCTACTATGAGTAGTACTAAAAGTTGTAGTAGTTGTAGCAATAGCAGTAGTTATAGTTGTACCCGAAGTATTAGTAGCAATAGTTGTAGTTGCAGTAGTTGTAGTATCAATAGCAGTAGTAGTAGCAGCAGTAGTTGGAAAAGTACTACTACTACTACTACTAGTAGTAGCAGTAGTCGTAGTAGTAGTATAGTAGTTGTAGTCATGGCAAGAGTAGTAGTAGTAGTAGTAGTAATCATAATAGCAGGAGTAGTAGTCGTAGTAATAGTAGTAGTAGGAGTAGTAATAGTATTATTTGTAACAGTACCAATAGTTGCAGTATTAGCAACAGTTGTAGTAGTTGTAGTAGTAGTAGTAATTGTAGTAGCAGTAGCTACAATTGTAGTAGTATTTGTTGTTGTTGTTTCTGTTGTTGTTGTAATAGAAATAGTAGTAGTGGTAGTAGTAGTAATAGCAATCGTAGTAGTGGTAGCTGTAGTAGCTGTAGTAGCAGTAGTAGTCATAGTACCAGTCATAGTAGTAGTAGTATTGGTAGTAGTTGCACTAGTTATTGTAGTAGCAGAAGTAGTAGTCATAGTAGTAGTAGTAGTAGTCGAAGAAGTAGTATTAGTAGTAGTAGCATCATCATTAGTAGTAGTAGTAGTAGTAGCAGTCATTACAATAGTAGTAGTAGCAGTAGAAGAAGTAGTAGTAGAAGTTGTCGTAGCAGTAGCTATAGCAGGATTATTAGTAGTAGAAGTAGTAGTGATAGGAGAATTTGTAGTTCTAGAAGTAGGCATAGTAGCAATAGTAGTAGTAGTGGTAATATTAGAAGCAGTAATAAAAGTAGTAGTAGTTGCAGTAGTGGCAGTAGTAGTTGTAGTAGTAGCCGTAGTTGCAGAGGTAGAAGCAATAGTAGTAGCGTAGCAGTGGTAGCGGTAGCTGTTGTTGTTCTAGTAGTAGTAGTAAGAGCCAAAGTAGGAGTAGCAGTAGCAGTAGTGGCACTAAGAGTAGTTGCAGTAATAGCAGAAGTGGCAGTAGAAGCAATAGCAAATGTAGTAAGTGTAGTAGAAGTAGCAGTACTAGTTAGCGTTAGTATAGTAGTTGGAGTTGTAGCAGTAGTCAGAATAGCAGTAGAGCAGCAGTAAACGTAGTAGCAGTGGTAGTAGTAGAAGGAGCAGTACCAGTAGCAGAGAAATAGTAGTAGTAGTAATGGTAGTCACAGTAGGACCATTTGCAGTTATAGTAGTAGAAGTTGTAGTCATAGCAGTAGTAGTAGTAGTAGTTCTGGTTGTAGTAGTTGAAGTAGTAGTATTAGTTATAGTTGTAGTTGCAGTAGTAGTAGTAGTAGTGGTTGTTATAGTAGCAGCAGCAGTAGTAGTAGAAGTATTAGTACTGCTACTAGTATTAGCAGTAATAGTAGTACTAGTAATACTAGTAGTTGCAATAGTTGTAATAGCAGTAGTAGTATTAGTCAGAATAGTAGTAGGAATAGTAGCATAAGTTGCAGCAGTAGTTATAGTAGTAGGAAAAGTAGTTATTGTAGTAGTAGTCGTAGCAGCAGTAGTAGTAGTATTTGAAATAGTAAGAGTAGTAGTAGTAGTACTCGCAGTAGCAGTAGGAAATGTAGCAGCAAACGCATTAGCGACAATAGTAGCTATAGTTGCAGTTGTTGTGGCAATGGGAGCATCAGTAGTAGTAGTAGTTGTAGTCACAGCAGTAGTAGTAGTAGTTATCGCAATAGTAATAGAAGTAGTTGTAGACGTAGTACTATTAGTAGCAGTAGTAGTAATAGTAGTAGCAGTAGTTGTTGTTTTTGTAGTCGTAGTAGTTGTTGTTGTTGTTGTAACATTAGTGGTTGTAGTAGTAGTAGCAGGAATAGTATAGTAGTAGCAGTAGTCATCGAAGTATTAGTCGTAGCTGCAGTAGTTGGACTAGTAGTAGTAGTAGTAGTGGTGGTTGCAACAGTGGCAGCAACAACAGTTGTAGTTGTAGTAGGTGTTGTAGCAGTAGTCGTATTAGGAATAGTACTAGTTGCAGTAGAAGTAGTAGTAGTAGTAGTAGAAGTAGAAGTAGTAGTAGTAGTAGTAATAGTAGTGGTTGTAGTAGTGGTAGCGGTAGAAGTAGTAGTAGTCGTACTAGAAGGAGGAGTGGGAGTAGTAGGAGTAGTAGCTGCAGTACGAGTATGGGTGGTAGTAGTAGCTGCTGCAGCAGCAGTAGTAGTAGTAGTAGCTGTTGTAGCAGAAGTAGTAGCAGTAGGAGCTACAACAGCAGGAGCAACAGCAGTAGTGGTGTAGTACAAGGAGTGGTACTAATAGCAGGGAAATAGTAGTAGTAGTAGCAGTAGTCATAGTAGGAGCATTTGTATTAGTAGTAATAGAAGTTGTAGTCGTAGCAGTAGTAGTAGTTGTAGTTGCAGTTGTAGTTGCAGTTGTTGTAGTAGTAAGAGATGTAATAGTATTAGCAATAGTAATAGTAGCAGTAGTAGTAGAAGTAGTAGTAGTAGTAGTAGTAGTAGTAGTAGTACTAGTTGTGGTTGTAGTAGTAGCAACAATAGTAGTAATTGCAGTGGTAGTAGCTGTAGTTGCAGTAGTAGTGGTAGTTATTGTTGTTGTTGTAGCAAAACCAATTATAGTCATAGTTGTACTAATAGCAGTAGTAACAATGGTAGTAGGAGGGGGAAGAGGAGGAGGAGGAGGAGGAGGAGGAGTAGTAGTAGTAGCAGCAATAGCAGTATTAGTGGTTTTGTTGTGCAAGATTTGTTGTTAATAGCTGAAGTAGTAATTGCAACTGGAGTAGTAATAGTTGTAGTGGCAGCTGTCACAGCAGCAGTAGTAATAGAAGCAGCTACAACAGTAGTAGTAGTAGTAGTATCAGTGGTAGTGGTAGTCGTCACTGTAGCGGCACTAGTAGTAGTAGTGATGGTAGTACTAGTAGAAGTCGTAGTAACAACAATGGTAGTTGTAGTAGTAGCAACAATAGCTGAAGTAGTAGTAGTAGGGGTAGTAGTAGAAGGAGTAGAACTAATAGTAGGAAAATATTAGCGGTAGCTGTGGTAATCGCAGTAGGAGCATTTGTAGTAGTAGTAGTGGAAGTTGTAGTCCTAGCTATAGTAGTAGCTGTAGTTGCAGTTGCAGTAGTAGTAACAAAAGAAATACGAGTAGTAGTAGTACTAGGAGTAGTAGCAGTAGTAATAGTAGTAGCAGTAGTACTAGTTGTGGTTGTTGTAGTAGTAGTTGTAGCAGTAGTTGTAGTGGTAGTAGCAATAGTTACAGTAGTAGTAGTAGTAGAAGGAGTAGTTGTAGCAGAAGTAGTAGCAGCTGTAGTTGTAGTAGTAGCTGTAGTAGTGGTGGTAATAGGTGTAGTGATAGTAGTAGTAGTAGTAGTAGCAGTAGTAGTATTAGTGGTCTTCGTTGTACTTGTTGTGTTGGTAGTAGCAGAAGTAGCAGTCGCAGCTAGAGTAGTAATAGTTGTAGTGGGAGCAATCACAGCAGTAGTAGTAATAGAAGCAGCTGCGACAGTAGTAGTAGTAGTGGCAGTAGTGGTAGTGGTAGTTGTCACAGTAGTGGCACTTGTAGCAGCAGCAGTGATAGTAGTAGTAGTAGTAGTAAGTGAAGTAGAGTGGTAGCAGTAGTAGTTGTGGCAGTAGCAATAGTAGCAATAGTAGAAGTAGTAGTAGCCGTGGTGGTAGTAGTAGTAGTAATAGCGGAAGGAAAGGAATAGTAATAGTTGTAGCAGTTGTCATAGTCGTAGTGGCAGTATTAGTAGTAGTGGCAGTATTAGTAGTAGTGGTGGTGAGAGAAGCAGTAGTACTAGCAGTTGTAGTAGTACTTGTGGTTGTAGTAGTGGTGATTGTAGTAGTAGAAGTAGTGACAATAAATGTAGTAGTAGAGTACTAGATGCAGTAGCTATAATAGTAGTAGTTGTTGTTGTTATTGTAGTAGTAGTAGTATTAGTATTAGTAGTAGCAATAGTTGCATTAGTATTCAATGCAATAGCAGCAGTAGTAGCAGTAATACCAGTAATACTAGTTGTAATAGTTGCAGTAGTAGTCGTAGTGGTTGTTGTATTTGTAATAGTTGCAATAGTAGTCATAGTTATATTAGAAGCCGCAGTATTAGTAAGTTGTAGTGGTAGTTGTAAAACTAGTAGTGGTAGTTGTACTTGTAGTAATAGTAGCAGCAGAAGTAGTAATAGTAGTAGTAATTGTAGTAGTAGTAGTAGCAGTAGTAGCGGTACTAGTAGTAGTAGCCGTAGTAATAGTAGTAGTAGTAGTAGTAGTAGTAGTAGTAGGAGCAGTAGTCGCAGTATTAGTAGTAGCAGTAGTGGCAGTAGCAGTAGTTGTGGTTGTAGAGTAGTAGTAGTAGGAGGAGAAAAAGTAGTGGTAGCAGTAGAAGATATAGTAGGAGTAGCAGTAGTAGCATCAGTAGTAGTCGTAGGAGTCGTAGTAGTTGTTGTGCTAGTAGTAGTAGTAGGGGTAATTGTTGTTATAGTAGTAGTAGTAGTTGTCATATTACAAGTAGTAGTAGGAGTGGTATCTGTAGTAGCAACAGTAGTAGTAGTAATAGTTGTGGTAGTAGGAGTGGAGTAGTAGTTGCAGTAGTAGTAGTAGTAGTGGCAATTGTTGTAGTAGTAGTAGTAGTAGTAGTAGTAGTAGTAGTAGTAGTAGTAGTAGTAGTAGTAGTAGTAGTAGTAGTAGTAGTAGTAGTAGTAGTGGTCGTAGTACTAGCCATAGTAGCTGCAGTGGCAGCAGTAGCAGTCATAGCAATAGTAGCAGTAATAGTTGAAGTAGTAGTAGCAGCAAGAGTACTGGAATAGTAGTAGCGGTCGTAGTAGTAGTTGTAGCAGTTGTAATAGGAGTAGAAGTAGTAGCAGTATCAATGGTTGCATTAGTAGTTGCAGCAATAGTAGTAGTAGCAGAAATAGTAGGAGCAACGGTAGTAGTAGTAGCAATAGTAGTTGTGATAACAGTAGCAAAAGAAATTGTAGTATTAGTAGTAGTCTAGCAGTAGAGTAGTACTAGTAGTAGTAGTAGTAGTATTTGTAGCGATCGTAGAAGTAGTAATAGTAGGAGAAGCAGTAGTAGTCATTGGAGTATTAGTAGTATTCTAGCTGTAGTAGTAGTCGTTGCAGTTTTAGTAGTAGCTATAGTAGTTGGAGCAGTAGTAGTAGTAGTAGAAGCAGGAGTAGTAGCAATAGGAGCATCAACAGCAGCAGCAGTCATAGTAGTAGTGGTGGTGGGTGCAGTAGTTGCAATTGAGGCTGTAGTAGCTATTGTAGCAATAGTAGTATTAGGAGCAATAATAGTACTAGAAGTGGTGGTAGCAATAGTAGTAGTAATAGTAGAAGCAGTAATTGTTGTAGTGTAGCAGTAGTAGTAGTAGTAGTGGTGGTAGTTGTAGTAGTAGTAGTAGTAGTAGCAGTAGTAGTAGTAGCAGTAGTAAAGTAGTAGCAGTGGTACGAGAAGGAGTAGTAGTAGGAGTAGTAGTTGGGGTAGTTGGAGTATGAGTAGTAGTAGTAGTAATAGTAGCCGGAACAGGAATAAGAGTAGTAGTAGTCGTAGCATCATCAGTAGATGCGGCAATAGTAGTAGTAGCAGCTGCAGTAGTAGTAGTAGTAGTAGTAGCATCAATAGTAGAATCAGTAGCATCAGCAGCTGTAGTAATAGTGATAGTAGCAATAGCAGTTGTTGTAATATTCGTAGTACTTGTAGTAGTAGCTGTAGTAGGAGTAGGAGTAGTAGTAGTGGTAGTAACTTTACTAGTAGCAGTAGAAGTGGGAGTAGTTGTAGTAGTTGTAGTAGTAGTAGCAGCAGCAGCAGCAGTAGTATCAATAGGAGTAGAAGTAGTAGTAGTTTCAACGGTTCGATTAGTTGGACTAGCAGTAGTAATTATAGAAGGAGAAGTAGTAGTAGAAGAAGAAGTGGTAGCAGCAGTGGTAGTAATATTATTATTCACAACCGCACTAGTAGTAGTAATAGTAGCAGTAGTAGTTGTACTAGGAGTGGCAGTAGAAAATTATGGTAGTAGTCGTAGTAGTGGTGGTGGCACTAGCTGCTGTAGTAATAGTGTAGCAATAGTAGTAGTCGTGGTGGCTGTAGTAATAGTATTTGTCGTAATAACGGAAGTGGTAGTGGCTGGAGAAAAAGTAGTAGTAGCCGCAGTAGTAGTAGTAGTGGCAGATGTGATAGTAGTTGTAGCAAAATTAGTAGTGGTTGCAATAGTTGTATTGGTTGTAGTAGCAGTAGTAGTAGAAGTAGTAGTAGAAGAAGCAGTAGTAGTAGAAGTATTATTAGTTGTACTAGTTACAGCAAATGCTGCATTAACAGTAGTAGAAGCAGCAGTAATAGTAGTGATTGTTGTTGTAGTAGTAGTAGTAGTGGTAGTAGTGGCAGTAGTTGCAGTAATAGCAGTAGTAGCGATAGAAGCAGCAGTAGGAGTAGTAGGAGTAGTACTAGTAGAAGTAGTTGTAGTAGTAGTAGCAACAGTAGTAGTAGAAGAAGAAGAAGTAGTAGTAGTAGTAGTAGTTGTTGTTGTTCTTGTGATAGAAGTATCATTTGTAGCAATTGGAGTAGTGGTAGCAGTAGTAGCGTTTGTAGCAATAGTAGCAGTTGCAATAGGAGTAGTAGTAGAAGTAGCAGTAGCATCATCAGTAGCAATAGCAGCAGTAGTAGGAAGAGTATTAGCAGTAGCAAAAGCTACATTTGTAGTTGTAGAAGTAGTAGTAGTGGCAGCTTTAGTAAAAGTAGTAGTAGGAGTGGTAGTAATAGTAGTAGTCATAATATTGGTAGTAGTTGTTGCAGTAGTAGCAGAAGAAATAGTGGCAGTAGCAGTTATTATGGTAGCCATAGTTGCAGTTGTAGTCATAATAGTAGTAGCTATAGTTGTGGTGGCAATAGATGTTGTACTAGTAGTAGTAGTAATAGTAGTAGGATCTATAGTAGGTGTAGTAGTAGCAGCAGTAGCAGTAGCAGTAGTACCAGTAGTAGCAGTTGCAATAGTAATTAGTATAGTAGTATTTGCAGTAGTAGTAGAAGTAGCAGCAGCAATAGTAGGAGGACGAGTGGCATTAGTAGCTACATTAGTCAGAGTAGTGGCAATTGTAGTAGTTGTTATTGTTGTTGTAGTAATAGCAATAGTAGCAGTAATACCGATAGCAATTGAGGAGCAGTATAAGCAATAATAGTTGCAATTATAGTAGAAGTAGTACTAGTTGTAGTATGGGAGCAGCAGTAATAGTGGTAGTCACTGTAGTAGTAGTTGTAGTAGAAGTACAAGAAGTTGTAACAGTAGCAGTAGTAGTAGTTGTAGTAGCAGTTGCCATAGTAGTAGTAGAATGGGAAGCAATATTAGTAGTAGTAGTACTAGTAGTAGTTGTTGTAGAAATAGCAGTAGTAGTAGTGGTAGTTGTTATTGTTGTTGTAGCAGTAGTAGAAGTAGAAGTAGTTGTTATTGTAGTAGTTGTAGTTGTAGTAGTAGTGGTTCAAGTAGTTGTGGTATTAGTAGAAGTGTAGTAGTTGTAGGAGTAGTAGTAGCAGTAGTTGAAGTAGTAGTTGTAGTGGTAGAAGTTGCAGAAGTAGTAGTACTAATAGTTGAATTAGTAGCTATAGTAGCAGGGGTTTTAGCGGTAGTAGTTGTTGTTGTTGTTGTAGTGGCTGCTACAGAAATAGTATTAGTAGTCATTGTTGGACGAGTTGGGTTCGTTGTAGTGGTAGTGGCAAAAGCAACACTAGTAGTAACAGTAGTAGCAGTAGCAATAGTTGCAGTAGAAGTAGTAGTAGTAGTAACAGCAGTAGCAGTAGTTGTGGCAGTAGAGGGAGTAGTCGCTGTAGTAGCAGTAGTAGTCGTAGTAACAATAGTAGTAGTATTAGTTGTAGCAGCAGTACTAGTAGTCATAATAGTAGAAGTCGTCGTAGTAGTAGTAGGAAAAGTAGACTAGTTATAGTAGTAGCAATAGTAGAATTAGTAGTAGTCATAGTAGTAGCAGCAGTATTAGTAGTAGGAGATGTAGAGTAGTAGCAATAGAAGTAGTTGTAGTAGCAGGAGTATTAGTAGTAGTGGTGGTGCTAGCAGTAGTCATTGTAGCAATAGTAGTAGTAGTAGCAGTAGTAGAAGTAGTACTAGTCATAGTTATTGTACCAGTAGTAGTTGTTGTTATTGTTAAATTATTACTATTAGCTGTAGTAGAGGTAGTAGTAGTGCTAGAAGCAGTAGTAGCAGTAATATTAGTAGTAGTAGCAGTTGGCGAAGTAGTAGCTGAAGTGGCCGTAGTACTAGTAGCAGTAGTAGTTGTAGCAGTAGTAGTAACTGCAGTAGTCATAAAAGCAGTAGTAGTATTAGTAATAGCTGTTGTAGTAGTTGTATTGGTAGTAGTTGCAGCCGTAGTAACTGCAGTGGTAGTAGTAGCAGTCATAGCAATACTAGCAGTAGTAGTAGAAGTAGTAGTAGCTGTAATAGTAGTAGAAGTCGTAGAAGTAGTAGTATTTGTAGTCGTAGTAGTAGTAATAGGAGTACAAGTTGTAGTAGTGTCAACAATTGCATTAGTAGGAGTTGCAGTAGGAGTAGTAGCACAAGTTGTAGTAGTAGAAATAGTAGTAGGAGAAGTAGTAGTTGTAGAAGAAGTAGTAGCAGTAGTAACATTAGAAGTTATAGTTGTAGCAGTAGTAGTTGTACTAGCATTACTAGTAGAAATTGTAGTAGTAATATTATTAGTAGCAGCAGCAGTAGTTGTAGTAGTAGCAGTCGTAGTAGGAATTGTAGTAGTAGTAGCAGTAGCAGTAATAGTATTCGTGGTAATCGCAAAAATAGTAGTTGTAGGAGAAGTAGTAGCAGTAATAGTATTCGTGGTAATCGCAAAAATAGTAGTTGTAGGAGAAGTAGTAGCAGCAGCAGAAGTTGTAGCAGTAGTCGCCGCTGTATTTGGAATAACATTAGTACTAGGAGTAGTAGTAGTAGCAATAATATTAGCAATAGTAGCAGTAGCAGCAGTAGTTGTAGTAGTAGTAGTTATTGTCGTAGTTGCAACAGTTGCAGTAGTAGCCACAACAACAATAATGGTAGTGGTACTAGCAGAAGTAGAAGTAGTAGTAATAGTAGTATTAGGAGCAGTAGTAGTTGTTGTTGTATTTGGAGTAATAGTAGCAGTAAATGCAGTAGTAGTAGTAGTAGTAGAAGTAGCATGAGGAGTAGTAGTAGTAGCAGTAGTTGGAGTTGGAGTAGGAGTAGGTGGAGTAGTGGAAGTTGTAGTTGTAGTAGTAGTATTAGTTGTAGGAATAGGAGTAGGAGTAGTAGAATCAGTAGCAATAGCAACAACAGTAGAAGTTGTAGGAGTAGTAGTACCAGTAGTAGTAGTAGAAGGAGCAATAGCGGAAGCAGTAGTAGGAGTAGCAGGAGTAGCAGTAGTAGTAGTCATAATAGTAGTAATAGTAGTAGTAGTATTAGTAGTAGTAGTAGTTGTTGTCGTAGTAGCAGTAGTTATAGCAGTAGTAGTTATTGTAGCAACCTTATAGTAGCAACAGTAGCAACAGTAGTAGCACGAGAAGTAGTAGTGGTAGTAGTAGTAGTAGCGGTAGTAGTAATAGGAGTAGTAGTAGAGTTGGAGGAGTAGCAGTAGCTGTATTAGCAGTGGTTGCAGTAGATGTAGTAATAGTCGTAGTAGTTGCAGTTGTTGTACAAGCAATAGAATCTGTAATAGCAGTTGTAGTAGTAGCCATACTAGTATTGGCAGTTGTAGAAACAGTAGTTGCATTACTAGTAGTAGTAATAGTAGTAGTTGTAGTAGTAGCAGTAGCAGTAGCAGTTTTAAGAGTAGCAGCAACATTAGTACTAGTAGTAGTAGCAGCAGTAGTAGTAGTAGCAACAGTAGTTGTTGTAGTTGTACTAGCAGTAATAGCAGTAGTAGCAGTAGTAATTGGACAAGCTATTGTAGTAGCTATTGCAGTAGTAGTACTAGTACTACTAGTAGCAGTAGCAGTAGCCGCAATAATTGCATTAGTAGTACTAGCAGTTGTGGTAGTATTGACAACAACAATCGCAGTGGCAGTAGTAGTAGTCGCACTTGTAGTAGTAACAGTAGAAATGGCAGCTGTAGCAGCAACAACTATAGTAGTAATAGTAGCAACAATAGCAGCAATAATAGTGGAAGTAGTAGTGGCAATAGTCGCAGTAGTCGCACTAGTAGCAGTAGTTCCGATAGTGGCAGTAGTAGTAGTAGCAACAGTAGTCGTAGTAGTAGTAAGCAGTAGGAGTAGGAGGAGGAGGAGGAGGAGTAGTAGTAGTAGTAGAAGTAGTTGTAGCAGTAGCAGAAGTTGCAATAGTAGTTGTAGTAGTAGTAGTAGCAGTAGTAGCAGCAGTTGTACTAGTAGTAGTAGTAGTAGTTGTTGTTGTTGCAATAATAGTATTATTTCTAATAGTAGTAGCAGTCATAGTAGTGGTTGTAGTAGTAGCCGTTGTAGTAGTAGCAGCAGCAACAATAGGAGTAGTAGTTATAGCAGTAAGAGTAGTAGCCGTAGCTGAAGCAACATTTGTTGTAGCAAAAATAGTAGTAGTAGGAGAATTAGTAGTAGTAATTGTAGGAGTATGGGTAATAGTAGTAGCGTTAATGTTAGTAGCAGTAGTTGTAGTAGTAGGAGTAGCAGTAGTGGCAGTAGCAGTTATAGTAGTAGCCATAGTAACAGTTCTAGCCGTAGTAGTAGTAGCTATAGTAGTGGTAGCAGTAGCTGCTATAGTGGTAGTACTAGTAGTAGTAGGAGCTATAGTAGGTGTAGCAGCAGCAGCAGTAGTAGCAGTAGTAGCGATAGCAATAATAGTAAGTATAGTTGTAGGAACAATAGTATTAGTGGAGGAGAATTGGCAGTTGTAGCTGCATTAGTAGGAGTAGTTGCAGTAGTAATAGTTATTATTGTTGTTGTTGCAGTAGTAGTAGTAATAGTACTAGTAGCAGTATAGCAGCAGTAGTAGTAGTTGTAGTCACAGTAGTAATAGTTATAGTAGAAGTAGTAGAAGTTGCAATAGTAGCAGTAGTAGTAGCTGTAGTAGCAGTTGCCATAGTAGTAGTAGTAAGAAAAGTAATATTAGTAGTAGTAGTACTAAGAGTTGTAGTAGTAGCAATAGTAGTAGTAGTGGTGGTAGTTGTTATTATTATTATAGTAGTAGAAGAAGTATTAGTTGTTGTAGTTGTTGTAGTTGTAGTAGTACTAGTAGCAGTAGTTGATGTAGTAGTTGTTTTAGTAGTAGAAAGAGCAAAAGCAGTAGTAACAATAGTTGAAGTAGTAGGTGTAGTAGCAGGGGTTATAGTTGTAGTAGTAGTTGTCATTGTTGTAGTGGTTGTAGCGATAGTAGCATTCATAGTCATTATTGTACTAGTTGTGTTGGTAGTAGCAGTAGTAGCAATGGTAGGAGTGGTAGTAATAGTAGTAGTAGTAGTAGCAGCCGCAGCAAAAATAGTAGTAGTAGTAGCAGCAATAGCCGCAGTGGTACTAATAGCAGTAGTTGTGGCAGTAGCGAAAGTAGTCGCTGTAGTAGCAGTAGTAACAATAGTAGTAGTATTAGTTGTAGTAATAGTAGCAGTAGTCATAGTAGTAGAAGTAGTAGCAGTAGACGGAAAAGTAGAGTAGTTGTTGTAGTAGTAGTAGCAGCATTTTAGTAGTAGTAGTAGTAAAATTAGTAGTAGTCGTCGTAGTAGTAGCAGTAGTAGTAGTAGTAGGAGATGTAGGGTAGAGTAGTAGCAATAATCGTAGTAGCAGTAAGATTATTAGTGGTACGGGTGGTGCTTGCAGTGGTAGTTGTAATTGTAGTAGAAGTAGTAGTAGCTGTAGTCGTAGTTGTTGTACTAGTAGTAGTAGTTATTGTTGTTAAAGTATAAGTAGTAGCAGTAGTAGAAGAGGAGCACTAATAGCAGCGATAGTTGTTGTAATACTAATCGTACTAGTGGCAGTAGTTGCAGTAGCAGTAGCAGTTGCAGTTGTACTACGAGTCGTAGTAGCAGCAGCAGTAGTAGCAGTAGGCGAAGTAGTAGAAGTAATAGTAGAAGCCGTAGTAGTAGTTGTTGTACTCGTGGTGGTAATAGTAGTGGTAGTAGCTTTAGTTGCAGTTGTAGTAGTAGTGGCCATTGTTGTAGTAGCAGCAATAGTGGTAGTAGTGATAGTATAAGCTGTAAAACTAGTAGCAGTAGTAGTTGTAGTGGTAGTATTAGATGTAGTAGTCATAGAAGTAGTTGTAGTATTAGTAGTTGCTATAGTAGTAGTTGTAGTGGTAGCCATAGTTGCCGTAGTAGTAGCAGTCCTAGCAATAGTAGCAACAGTAGTAGAAGTAGTGGTAGCAGTAATCGTAGTAGTAGTAGTAGTAGTGTTAGTTATCGTAGTAGTAGTAATATGCGTAGAGGTATTTGTAGTGTAGTAGTTGTTGTTGTACTGGATGCAGCAAAAGTAGTATTAGTAGTCGTTGTTGTACTAGTTGTGTTGTTAATATCGGTAGTAGCAATCGCGGGATCAGTAGTAACAGTAGTAGTAGTAGCAGCAACAGTAGTAGTAGTAGCAGTAGTAATACTAGTAGTAATAGTACTGGTAGTGGAGGCAGTTGTCACTCTTGGAGCATTAGTAGTAGTAGTGATAGTATATGCAATAGTAGTAGCAGTGATGGCGGCGACAGTAGCAGTAGTTCTGCTAGTAGGAGTAGTAGTAGTAATAATACGAGTAGAAGTAGTATTATTGTCTACGGTAGCATTAGTAGGGTTAGCTATAGTAATTGTAGCAGGAGAAGTAGTAGTAGTAGAAGAAGTAGTAGCAGTAGTAGTAGTAATATTATTAGTAGTAGCAATAGCAGTAGTTGTTGTACTAGTAGTGACAGTCGAAATTATGGTGGTGGTAGTAGTAGTAGTGGTACTAGCTGAAGTAGTAATAGTCGCTGCAGTTGCAGTAGTGGCAGTAGTAGAAGTAGTCATAGCAGTATTAGTAGTAGCTGCAGTTGGTGGAGTGGTAGTAATAGGAGCAACAATTATAGTAGTCGCAACAGCAGCAGCAGCAGCAGAAGTATTATTAGCTCTAGAAGTTGCAGCAGTTTCTATAGTAGCAGTAGTAGCAGTAGTAGTAGTAGGATTGGTAGCTATAGTTCTAGCAATAGTAGTAGTAGCAGTATTTGGAGTAGTAGCTGAAGTGTTAGTAGTAGCAGTAGTAGTAGTAGCTGAAGTAGTAGTAGTAGCAGCAGTAGTAGTAGTAGCATACGAAGTAGTAGAGGCAGTGGTAGTTGGAGTTGGAGTAGTAGGAGTAGTAGTAGAAGTAGTAGTAGAAGTAGCAGCATCATTAGTTGTAGGTGTAGGAGTAGGAGTATTAGTAGTACTCGCAATAGCAGCAGTAGCAACAACAGCAATAGAAGTAGAAGTAGTAGTAGTACTAGCAACAACAGCAGCAACTATAGTTGGAGTACTAGTAGCAGTAGTAGTAGGAATACTAGTAGCATTAGTAATTGTAGTAGTATTAACAGTAACAGTAGTTATAGCAGCAGTAGTTGTAGTAGTAGTAACAGTAGTAGCTGTAGTAGCAGTACTAAGAGCAGTAGCAGTAGTTGTTATAGTAGTAGTAGCAGTAGTTGTAGCAGCTGTAGTAGAGGCACTAGTAATAGTAATAGTAGTAGCAACAACAATTGTTATAGTAGTGGTACTAATAGTTGTAGTAGTAGTAACAACATTATTAGCAGTAGCAGCAGTAGTAATAGTAGTAGTCGCAGTAGTAGTAGTAGTTGTTGTTGTTGTTGTAGTGGCAATAACAATAGTAATAGTAGTAGTAGTAGTAGCAATAGCGGTAGTAGTAGTAGGTAGCAGTAGCAGTAGTAGAAGTATTAATTATAGTAGTAGTAGTCATAGCAGTATATATAGTAGTAGCAAAAGCAGTAGTAGTAGTTGTTGTAGCAGTAGCTATAGTAGCAGTAGTAGCAATAGTAGTAGTTGTAGTAGTAGTTGTTGTTGTAGTAGCAGTAGCTGTAGTAGTAGTTGTAGTAGTACTAGTAGGTGGAGGAGAAGCTACAGTGGTAGCAGTAATGGCTATTGTTGCAGTAGTAGCAGTAGCAACAGGAGTAGTAGTAGTAGTGCTACTACTACTAGTAGTTTGAGTAGTAGCAGTAGTTGAAGTAGTATAAGTAGTAGCAGAAGTAGCAGTAGTAGGAGAATTAGTGGTAGTAGAAGTAGGAGTAGTAGTATTAGTAGTAGTAGTAATATTAGAAGAAGTAGTTGTTGTAGTAACAGTAGCAGCAGTGGTAGTGGCAGTAGCAGTTATAGAAGTAGCCATAGAAGTATTTGTAGTATAATAGTTGTAGCCATAGAAATGGTAGCAGTAGCTATTGTAGTACTAGTAGGTGGAGGAGAAGCTACAGTAGGTGTAGCAGTAGCAACTGGAGCAGATGTAGTAGAAGCAGTGGTAGCAATAGTAGTAGTAGCAATAGTTGTGAGTATAGTAGTAGTAGCAGCAACAACAGTAGTAGTAGGAGTGGTAGTAATACCAGTAGATGTGGAGGAGCAGTAGAAGCAGTAGTAGTTGTAGTAGTAGCTGAATTTGCACTAGTAGCTGTAGAGCATCAGTAGTAGTAGTGGTAATCGAAGTAGTAATAGTTGTAGTAGAAGTAGTAGAAGTTGTAGTTGAAGTCATAGTAGTAGCTGTAGTAGCAGTCGCAGTAGTAGCAATAGTAGTAGTTGTTGTTGTTGTTGTAATGGTAGTAGTAGTAGTAGTAGTAGTCATTGTAGTGGTAGCAATAGTAGCCATTGTAGCATTAGTAGCAGTAGCAATAGTAGTAGTAGTGGTAGTAGTAATAGTAAGTGTAGAAGTAGTAGCAGAATCAACATTAGTAGTAGCAGAAGTAGTAGTAGTTGGAGAACTAGTTGTGGTAGAAGTAGGGGTAGTAGTAATAGTGGTAGTAGTAATATTAGTAGCAGTAGTTGCTATAGCAATAACTGTAGTAGCAGTTGTTGCAGTAATAGGAGTAGCTATAGTAATGGTTGCAATAGTTGTTGTAGTAGTAATAATAGTAGTAGGAGATATAGTAGGTGTAGCAGTAGCAGTAGTAATAGCAGTAGTAGTAGCAGTTGTAGCAGTAGTAGCTATAGCAATGGTAGTAAGTACAATAGTTGTAGTAGCAGCAGTACTAGTAGTATGAGTGGTAGTAGCAGCCGCACTAGTAGAAATAGTAGTAGTTGTTGGCATTGTTGTTGCTGCTGTTGTTGTTGTAATAGTAGTAGAGCTGCAGTTCATGCAATAGTTGTTATTGTAATTGTTGAAGTATTACTAGCTATAGTAGAGCAGTAGTTGTAGTTGTGGTAGTCGCAGCAGTAGTAGTTGCAGTAGAAGTAGATGTAGTAGTAGTAGTAGTAGTTACTGTAGTTCTAGTAGGAAGAGAAGTAATAGTAGTAGTAGTAGTACTAGGAGGAGTAGTAGTAGTAATAGCAGTAGTAGTAGTGGTAGACGTAGTTGTTGTTGCAATTGTTGTAGCAGTAGTATTAGTAGTTATAGTAGTAGTAGGAGTAGTAGTAGCAGTAGTTGCAGTAATAGTAGTTGTAGTAGTAGTAGTAGTAGCAGAAGGAGAAGTAGCAGTAGTTGTAGTAGTAGCAGTAGTAGTAGTGGTAATAGTAGCAGTAGTTGTTGTTGTTATTGTAGTAACAGTAGCTGCATTAGTAGTAGTAGTCATTGTTGTACTAGTTATGTTGGTAGTAGGAGTAGCAGCAATCACAGCAGTAGTAGTAATTGTACTAGTAGCAGCATCAGCCGAAGTAGCAGTAGTAGCAGTAGCAGTTGTAGTACTAGTAGTAGTATAGTGGCAATAGTGGCAATAGGTGCAGTAGTAGCGATAATAGTGATTGTAGCAGAAGCAGTAGTAGAAATAGAAGTGGTTGTATTAGTTATTGGTGCAGTAGCAGTAGTACAATTAGTAGTAGTAGTAGTAGGAGAATTAGAGTAGTAGTAGTAGTATAGTAGTAGTAGTAGTAGGAGAATTAGAGTAGTAGTAGTAGTAGTAGTAGTAGCTGTAGTCATAGTAGCAGTAGTTGCATTAGTAGTAGTAGTGGTGCTAGCTGTAGTAGTTGTAGCAGCAATAGTAGTAGTGGTGGCCATAGTAGAAGCAGTGGTAATTATAGTAGTAGTAGTTGTTGTTGTTATTGTATTAGTAGTGGCAGTGGTAGTCGTAAAAGTAGTAGTAACTATTGTAGCAGTAATAGTAGTAATAGTAATAGTAGTAGAAGGCATAGTAGCAGTAGCAGTAGTCGTGGTGGTCGTAGTAGTAGTAGTAGTGGCAATAGCAGTTGTAGTACTTGCAGCAATAGTAGCAATATGAGAGTATAAGTAGCAGAAGTAGTAGTAGTAGTAGTAGTAGTGATAAAATCAGTAGTAGTAGTCATAGTTGTAATAATAGTAGAAGTAGTAGTAGCTGTAGTTGTTGTAGCCGTATTAGTAATTGCAGTAGTAGTAGTAGTAGTAGTAGCAGCAGCAGCAGCAGCAGTAGTAGTAGTAGTAATAGGCGTAGTAGTGGTAGTAGTAGTAGTAGCAATAGTAGCAGTATTATTTGGAGTAGTAGTTATCGTATACGTGGTAGTAGTAGTAGTAGTAATAGAAGTAGTAGTTGCCGTAGTAGTGGCAATAGAAGCAGTAGTAATAGAAGATTGAGTAGGAGCAGTAGAAGAGGTTGGAGTAGCAGTAGGAGTAGTAGTAGTAGTAGTAGTAATAGGAGTAGGAGTAGGAGTCGGAGTAGGAGTAGCAGTAGTAGGAGTATTATTAGTAGTAATATTAGGAGCCGATGTAGGAGTAGTAGTAGGAGTAGCAGTCGCAGCACAAGTAGCAATAGTAGTAATAGTAGCGGTAGTAGCAGCAATAGTAATAATAGTAGTAGTAGTAGTAGTAGTAATAGTAGTCATAGTAGTAGTTGCAGTAGTACTAGTAATACTAGTAGTAACAGTAGTAGAAGTAGCAGTAGTAGTAGTAGTAGTAGTGATGGAAGTAGTAGTTGTAGCACTACTAGTAGTAGTTGTAGTAGCACTAGCAGTAGTAGTAGCAGCAGTAGTACAAGTTGTAGGAGTGGTAGTAGTAATAGTAGTAGCAGAAGTCGAAGCAGTAGCAGTAGTTGTAATAGTAGTAGTTGCAGTTGCAGCACCAGTAGTAGTAGTAGTAGCAATAGTAATAGTAGCAGTTGTGGTAGTAGTAGTAGTAGTAGTAATAGCAATAGTAATACGAGTAGTAGTAGTAGTAGTAGTTGGAGTTGTTGTAGTATTAGTCGTTGTTGTTATAGTAGTAAAAATAGTAGTAATAGTTGTGGTTGTAGTAGTAACACTATAAGTAGTAACAGTCTAGTAGTAGAACTAGTAGTAATAGTAGAGGAGGAGGAGTAGTAGTAGTAGTAGTCTTGGCAGTTTTTGTAGTAGTTGTTGTAATAGCAGAAGTAGCTATTGTAATAGTAGTACTTTTAGTAGTAGTAACTACAGTAGGAGTTGGTGTAGGTGTAAGAGTAGTTGTTGATGTAGTTGTAGTAGGGTTAATCGTAGTAGTAGAAGTAGTAGCAGTACTAGTGGTAGTAGTTGAAGTAGTAATAGTTGTAGTGGTATTAGTAGTAGTAGTCATAGTTGGTGTAGTAGTAGTAGTCATAGTTGTAGTAGTAGTAGTAGTAGTAGAAGTTGTAGTAGCAGTTGTAGTACTAGTAGTTGTAGCAGTAGAAGTAGTAGTAGTATTAGTAGTAGTTGTTGTTGTTGTTGCTGTTGGTGTTGTTGTTGTTGTTGTAGTATTAGTAGCAGTAGTAGTTGTACTAGTAGTTATAGTAGCAGTAGCAGTCGTTGCTGTAGTTGGAGTAGCAATAGTAGTAGTAGTAATACTAGTAGTAATAGTAGAGTTGTAGTAGAAATAGTAGTAGTAGTAACAGCTGTAGTACTAGTAGTAGTAGTAGTACGTTTAGTAGTCATAGTGGTAAGAGGAATTGTAGTAGTTATAATAGTTAAACTAGTAATGGCAGTAATAGTAGTTGTAGCGGTAGCTGTAGTAGTTGTAGCAGTAGTTGTAGGAGTAAAAGTAGTTGTAGTAGTGCTAGAAGTTTTAGTGGTCGAAGTGGTAGTAAGAGTAGGAGTTGGAGTAGTAGTAGTAGTACTAGTAGGAGTTGGAGTAGTAGCACTAGCAGGAGTTGGAGGAGTGGTAGTAGTAGTAGTAGTAGTAGTAGTAGCAAAAGGAGTACAAGTTGTACTGGGGGTAGTAGTGGTGGTGGTGGTGCTAGTAGTAGGAAGAGGAGTATGTGTGGTACAAGGAGTAGCAGAAGTAGAAGTTGTAGTTGTAGTTGTATGAGTAAAAGAAGTAGCAGTAGTAGCAATAGTTATAGTATGCATAGTAGCAGTTGCAGTAATAGTAGTAGTTATTGTAGTAGGTGTAGAAGTAGTAATAGTAGTAGTAGTAGTAGTAGCAGTACTGGTCGTAATATTAGTTGCAGTAGTGGCAGTAGTAATAGCAGTGGTAGCTGTGGTATTAGTAGTAGTCGAAGTATTAGAAGTAGTGGTTGTGGTAGAATCAGTAGTAGTAGTGGTAGAAATAGTAGTAGTAAGAGTAGTGATAGTAGTAGTGGTGGTGGTAGTAGTAGTAGTAGTAATAGTAGTGGTATTAGTAGTAATAGTAGTAGGACAAGCAGTAGGAGATGTAGTAGCAGCATCAGCTTCAGCAGTTGCAATCGTGGTTGTAGTTTTAGTAATAGTAGTAGTAGTAGCAATAGAAGTTGTCGTAGTAATAGAAGTAGTAGCAGTAGTTATAGAAGTTGTAATATTAGTAGTAGTAGTAGTGGTGGTAGTAGTAGCAGTAGTAGATGTAGTAGCAATAACAGTACTTGTAGTAGTAATCTTAGAAGTAGCAGTTGTAGGAGGAGGAGGAGGAGTAGTAGTAGTAGTAGTAGTAGTAGATGTAATAGGAGTATTAGTATTAGTAGTAGTTGTTGTAGTACTCGTAGTATTAGTTGTTGTAGCGGTAGTAAGAGTTGGAGTAGGAGTAATAGTAGTTGGAGTAGTGGTATTAGTAATAGTAGAAGGAGTTGTGGTAGCAGTAGGGTTTGGAGTAGGAGTAGTAGCAGTTATCCGAGTAATAGAAGTAGTGGTAGTTGTAGCAGCTGCAATAGTAGTTGTTGTAGTAGTAGTAGTCGTAGTACTAGTAGTATTAAGAGTAGCAATAGGAGTAGTAGTAGTAATAGTAGTGACAGTTGTATTAATAGTAGCAAAAGCAGTAGTAGTGGAAGCAGTATAAGACATAGCAACATTAGTAGTAGGAGTAGTAGTTGTTGTAGTTGTTATAGCTTTTGGAGTAGTGGTAGGAGTAGGAGTTTTAGTAGAAGTGGTTGTACGAGTAGTAGTAGTAGTAGTAGTGCTAGTAGGAGTAATAGCAGTAGTAGTAGTCATAGCAGTAGGAGTACCAATGGAAATTGCAATATTGGTAGTAGTCGTAGCAGTTGGATTACCAATGGCAATAGCAATATTAGTAGTAGCAATAGTAGTAGTAATAATAGTGGCTGTAATAGTTGTGGTTGGAGTAGTTGGAGCAGTAGGAATAGGAGCACCAGCTCTAGCAGCAGTTGTAGTAACAGTAGTAAAAGTAGTGGTAGTAGTTGTAGTGGGAGTAGTAGTTGTAGAAGTAGTAGTAATAGTACGGGTAACAGTGGTAGCTGTAGGAGTACTAGTAGTAGTAGCAGTAGAAGTAGTAGTAGTGGTGGTAGTAGTAGTGGGAGTAGGAGTAGTAGTTCTCGTAAAAGTAGTAGGAGTAGTAGCAATAGGGGTAGCTGTAGAAGTAGTCGTAGTATTAGTTATAGTAATAGTAGTAGGAATAGTAGTAGTTGTCAGAGTTGTAATAGTGCTACTAATAATATTGTAGGCTGTTAGGGTTATAAGTGGTAGCAGTTTGCAGTAGTAGTAAAGGTAAGTACCAGTACGGATGTTTGCAGTGGCAGTAGTAGGTGGTACTAGCAGTAGAAGTTGTAGTCATAGTAGTAGTAGTAGGCATAAGTAGTTGTAGTTGTAGTAGCAGTACTAGGAGATAGCATAAGTCGCAGTCATTCATAGTAGCATGTACTTGAAGTAGGCTTAGTTTTAGGAGTAAGAGTTAGCGTAGGATTAGTACTAGTAGTAGTACGAGTAGTGGTAGTAGTAGCAATAGAAGTAGTACGATGTTAGCATAGAGTAGCAAAAGTAGTAGCATATGTAGTAGTTGCAGTAGTAGTAGTAGTAATAGTAGTAGTTGTAATAGACGTACTTGTAGTAGTAGTTGTTGTTGTTGTAGTAGTAGTCTTAGTAATAGTAGTAGTTGTAGTAGTAGTAGTAGTAGTAGTACTGGGAGTTGCAACAATAGCAGCAGCAGCAGTAGTAGCTATTGTCGTAGTTGCTGCAGTGGCAGTGGCAGTAGTAGTAGTAGTAGTAGTAGTCGTAGTAGTAGTAGTAGTAGTAGTAGTATTAGTAGTAGTAGTAGTAGTAGTAGCAGCAGCAGCAGCAGCAGTAGTAGTAGTAGAAGTAGAAGTTCTAGTAGTAGTAGTAGTAGTAGTAGTCGTAGTACTAGTAGTAGTAGTTGCAGGAGTAGTAGTAGCTGCAGTAAGAGTAGAAGTAGTAGTAGGTGTTGTTGCAGTAGCAGTAGAAGGGGTAGTAGTAGTTGTTATAGTTGTAGTAGGAGTTGTAGTAGTAGTAGTAGTAGTAATAGTAGTAGAAGTACATGTAGTTATAGTAGTTGTACTAGTAGTAGTAGTAGTAGTAATAGTAGTTGTTGTAGCAGTAGTAGTAGTCGACATGGTAGTAGTAGTAGTAGAAGAAGAACTAGTACTACAACAACTAGGAGTTGCAGCAGTAGCAGCAACAGTAGTAGTTCTTGTTGCAGTCGTAGCAGTAGCAGCAATAGTGGCATTAGTTGCATTTGCAATAGCTATATTGTTAGTAGTAGTACTAGTAGTACCAGTAGAAGTCGTAAAAGAAGTAGGTGTAGGAGTAATAGGAGCAGTTGTAGTAGTAGTAGTAGAAGTAGGAATAGTAGTAGTAGTTGGAGGAGTAGCAATAGAAGTACTAGTAGTAGTTGCAGAAATAGTAGTAGGATTAGTTGCAGTAGTAGTAATAGTCATAGTCGTAGTAAGAGAAGTAGAAGCAGTTGTCGCAATAGTATTAGTAGTAGTAGTAGTATTTGTCGTAAAAGTTATAGTAGTGATAATAGTAGAAGTAGCAACAGTAGCAGTAGTAGTAGTTGCAGTAGCAATAGTTGTAGAAGAAGTAGTAGTAGTCGTAGCAGTTGCAGTAGTATTAGTAGTAGTCGTAGTAGAAAGAATTGTAGTAGTTGTTATAGCTGTAATAGTAGTAGTAGTAGTAGTAGTAGTAGTAGTAGTAGTAGTAGTAGTGGTAGGAGTAGTAGAGTAGTAGTGGTTGTAGTTGTAGTAGATGAAGTACTAGTAGTAGTTGTAGTAGACGTACTAGTATGAGATGTAGTAGTAGTCGTAGCAATCGTAGTAGTAATAGTAGTAGGAGTAATAGTAGTAGTAGTATGAGTTGCAGCTGCAGCATCAGTAGTAGCAGTTGTTGTACTAGCAGTAGTAGTACGAGTAGTAGTAATGGCAGTGGTAGTTCCAGTAGTAGTAGTAGTAGTAGTAGTAGTCGTAGTACTAATAGTAGCAGCAGTAGAAGTTCTTGTAGTAGTAGTTGTAGTAGTTGTAGCACTAGTAGTAGTAGTATTAGCATTAGTAGTAGCAGTAGTAGTTGAAATAGGAGTTGGTGTAGGAGGAGTGGTGGAAGTAGGAGCTGGGGCAGTAGTAGAAGCAGTAGTAATAGGAGTTGTAGGAGTAGTAGTAGGAGTAGTAGAAGTAGCAATAGAAGTAGGAGCTATAGTAGCAGTAATAATAGAAGTAGTAGTAATAGCAGCAGTAGCCGTCGTAGTAGTAGTAGTAGAAGCAGTAGTAGTCATAGCAGTAGTAGCCGTAGTAGTATTATTTGTAGCAGTAGTAGCCATAGTAGTAGTAGCAGTAGCAGCAGTAATAGCAGCTGTAGTAGTTGTTGTAGTAGTAGCTTAAGTAGACGTAGTAACAATAATAGCAGTAACATAAGTGGTAGTTGTAGTAGTATTAGTAGTATTAGTTGTATTAGTAGCAATATAAGTAGTATTAGTAGTAGCAATAGTAGTAGTTGTACTAGTAGTAGTAGTAGTAATTGCAGTAGTGGTAGTTGTAGTAGTAGCAGTAGTAGAAGAAGTAGAGATAGCAGTAGTAGCAGTAGTGGCAGTAGTTGTAGTAATAGTCACAATAGTAGTAGCAGTAGTTGTAGTAATAGTAGCAATAGTAGTAGTAGTCATAGGAGTAGTAGTAGCAGGAGTAGTAGTAGTTGTTGTTGTTGTAGTAGTAGCTATAATAGTTGTAGTTGTAGCATTAGTAGTAGTAGCAATAATATTAGTAGTAGTTGTTGTCGTAGTAGTAGTAGCTAGAATAGTTGTAGTTGTAGCATTAGTAGTAGTAGTAATAATATTAGTAGTAGCAGTAATAGTAGTAGAATAAGTAGTTATAGTAGGAGTAGATGTAGTAGCAGTAGTTGTAGTAGCAGTAGTAGTAGTAGTACGATAAGTAGGAGGAGGAGTAGTAGTAGTAGTATTCATAGTAGTAGTAGTAGTAGTAATAGTAGTAGAAGTGCATGGAGTGGTAGTAGTTGTAGTAGGAGCAGCGGGAGATGTAGTAGCAGCAATAGTAGTGATAGCAGTAAACATTATAGCAGTAGTGGTAGTTCATATTATAGTAGCAGTAGCAGTAGTAATCACAATGGTAGGAGTAGTAGCTGAAGTAGTAGTAGTAGTTGTTGTTGTAATAGCAGTAGAAGCAGTAGTAGCAATAGTAGTAGTAGTTGTAGTAGTAATAGTAATAGTAGTATTTGTACTAATAGGTATAGTAGTAGTAGTACTTTTTGTAGCAATATTATTATTAGTAGTAGTAGTAGTGGTAGCACAGTAGTAGTAGTACTAGTAGTAGTTATTGTGGTAGTAGTAGTACTAGTAGTAGTAGTACAAGTAGTTGAAGTAGTAGTAGTACTAGTAGTTGAAGTAGTAGTAGTAGTAGTAGTAGTATTAGTAATAGTAGGAGTTGCAACTGCAGCAGCCGCAGCTGCAGCAGTTGTTCTAGTAGTAGCAGTACTAGTTGTAGTAGTAGTAGTAGTAGCAACAACAGTTGTAGTAATAGTAGTAGTACTAGTAACAATAGTAGAAGTAGTAGTAGTCCCAGCAGTAGGTGTAGTAGTAGTTGTGGTAGTAGCAGTATAAGTAATACGAGTAATAGTAGTAGTATTGTAGTAGAAGTAGTATTACTAGCAATTGTTGTAATAGGAGTTGGTGTAGGAGTAGGGGTAGTAGTAGGAGCAGTGATAGTAGTAGCAGTAGCAGGATTTATCATAGTAGTAGTAGCAGAAGTGGTAGCAACAATGGTAGAAGTAATAATAGTAGTAATAGTCATAGTAGGAGTAGTAGTTGTAGTGCTGGTAGAAATAGCGGTAATAGTAGTAGAAGTACTTGTAGCAATAGTAGTAAAATAATAATAATAATAATATTATTATTATTATTATTAGTACTAATAGTAGTAGTAGTAGTAGTAGTAGTAGTAGCATTAGTACTAGTCGGCTTAATAGTTGTAGTAGTAGTAGTAGTTGTAGTAGCAACAGTAGTAGTAGTACTAGTACCACCACTAGTAGCAATAGTAGTAGTGGTAGCAGTAGTAATAGAAGGAGGAGGAGGAGGAGTAGTAGTAGTAGCAACAACAACAGTAGTAGCTGTTACTATAGTAGTAGCAGTAGTAGTAGAAGTACCAGTAGTAGCAATTGTAGAAGTAGTAGCAGTAGTAGTAGTTGTAGTAGTTATAGTAGTAGTAGTACTAGAAGTAGTAGTAGTAGTATTAGTTGTAGTAGCAGTTGTAGTAGTTGTAGTAGTAGTAGTAGAAGAAGAAGAAGTAGTAATAATAGTAGTAGTAATCGAAGTAGTAGCAGCAATAGAAGCCATAATAGTCATAGTAGTAGTTGTAGTAGTAGTAGTAGTAATAGTAGTAGTAGTAGTAGTAGTAGTAGTAGTAGTAGTGGTGGTGGTGGTGGTGGTAGTAGTAGTAATAGTAGTAGTAGTAGTAATAGTAGTAGTAGTAGTAGTAGTAGTAGTAGTAGTAGTAGTAGTGGTAGTAGTGGTAGTGGTAGCAGTACTATTAGTAGTGGTAGTTGGAATAGTAGTAGGAGTGGGGGTAGGAGCAGGAGTAGTATCCGAAGTAGTAGTAGTAGTAGTAGTATTAGGAGTAGTAGTTGTTGTTGTAATTGTAGTAGTAGCAGTGGTTGTAGCATTAACAGCAGTAGTAGTGGTAGTGGTGGCAGTAGTAGTACTAGTTGTAGTAGTAGGAGGAGCAGGAGTAGTATTATTAGTCGCAGTCAGAGTAGTAATAGTAGTAATATTAATTGTATTAGTAGTGGTGGTGGAAGGAGTAGTTATAGATGTAGTAGTAGTGGTAATATTTGCAGTAGTAGCAGCAGTTAGTAGTAGTTGAGGTAGTAGTTGTAGTAGTAGTGGTGGTGGTAGTAGTAGCGGTAGTTGTAGTAGTAGTACTAGATGTGGTAGTAATAATAGCAGTTGTAGGAGTAGTAGTTGTCGTTGCAGTAGCAGCTGTAATAGTAGCAGAAATTGTAGTAGTAGTAGTAGCAGTTGTAATAGTTATAGGACTTGTAGTAGCAGTGGTAGTTTTGGTAGGAGTAGTAGTGGAAGTAGTAGTAATAGTAATAGCAGAAGTTGTAGTAGTAGTAGTTATAGTAGTGGTAGAATTGGTAGTCGTGGTTTTAGTAGTAGCAGTCGCAGCAGTTGTAGTAGTAGTAGAAATCGCAGTAGCAACAGTAGAAGTAGTAGTATTAATAGTAGTAGTTGTAGGAGGAGGAGGAGGAGGAGTAGTAGTAGCAATAGCAGCAGCAGCAGTAGCAGTAGTAGTAGTTGTACTAGTAGAGCTAGGTGTAGTAGGAGTACGAGTAGTAGTAGTAGCCGAAGTAGTAGTTGCTTTAGTTGTGGTAGTAGTAGTAGTTATTGTTGTTGTTGTAGCAATATTGGTTGTCGTCGTAGCAGTAGTTGTTGCACTAGTAGTAGTACTAGTAGTAGTAGTAGTAGTAGTCGTAGTAGTAGTAGTTATAGTTGGAGTAGCAATAATAGTAGTATTAGGAGTAGTAGCAGTAGTTGTCGTAGTTGTGGTAGTAGTAATAGTAGTATTAGGAGTAGTAGTCGTAGTAGTTTTAGTATCACTAGCAGCAGTAGTAGTAGTATCATTAGTAGTTGTAGTCATAGTAGTAGTAGTAGTAAAAGTAGTAGTACCCTTTGTAGTCGTGGTAGTAGTCGTAGTGGCAGTAGTATTAGAAGTGGAAGTAGGCTTTGTAGTAGGAATATGTGTGGTAGTCTGAGTAGTAGTTTGAGCAGTAGTAGTAAGAGGAGGAGCAGGAGGAGGAGGAGGAGTAGTAGTTGTTGTAGTTGTAACAGGAGTTGCAGTAGCATTAATAGCAGTAGCAGTGGCAGTAGGCGTATTAGTGGCGGTAGCAGTTGTAGTAATAGAAGTAGTAGTGGTGGTAGTTGCAATAGGAGTAGAAGTTTCTGTAGCAATAGCAATAGCAGTAGTTGTAGTAGTAGTAGCAGTTGTATTTCTAGTAGCAGTAGAAATAGTTGTAGTAGTAGAAGTAGGAGTAGTAATAGTAGTAGTATTGGTCATGGTAGTTGTTGTAGTTGTGGTTGTAATAGGAGTAGTTGTTGTTGTTTTTGTGGTAGTAATAGTAGTAGTGGTAGTAGTGGTAGTTGTTGTTATGCTAGCTGTAGTAGTACTTGCAGTAGTTGTAGGTATTGTAGTAGTAGTAGTAGTTCTTGTAGTGGTAGTAGTAGTATTCATAATAGTAGTAGGAGTAGCAGTAGATGTAGGCGTCGGAGTAGGAGCAATCGTAGGAGTTGTAGTCGAAGTAGCAGTAGTAGCAGTGGTAGTTGTACTAGTTATAGTAGTATTTGTAGTAGTTGTTGTAGTTGTGGTAATAGTAGTAGTAGTAGTAGGAGGAGGAGGATGAGTTGAGGTAGTAGTAGTTGTGCTTCTAGTAGTGGTAGTAGTTGTAGTAGTAGTATTAGTAGTTGCAGTTGCAGTAGTAGTAGTGATACTATTAGCTGTAGTAGTAGTAGTGGTACTTGCAGTCGTAGATGTACTAGTAGTGTAGCAGTAGTGTAGTAGTAGTAGTAGTAGTAGTAGTAATAGTAGTAGTAGTAGTTGTTGTTGTTGTAGCAGTAGTGGTAGTAGAAGTAGCAATAGTAGTAGGTGTAGTAGTAGCAGCAGTAGCAGCGGCCGTACAAGCAGCAGTAGCAGTGCTAGTAGTAGTAGTGGTAGTAGCAGGAGAAGTAGTAGCCGCAACACTAGTAGCAGGGGTAGTAGCCGCAACACTAGTAGCAGTAGTACTAGCAGTAGTAGTAGTAGTAGCAGTACAGTAGCACGAGTGGTAGTAGTAGCAGTGGTAGCATTAGTAGCAGCAGAAGTAGCAGTAGAAGTAGCAGCAGTAGCAAGAGTAGCAGTAGTAGCAGCATTAGTAGCTGCTCTAGCAGTAGTAGTAGTGGTAGTACTTGCAGAAGTAGTAGTAGTGGTAGTAGCAGCTGCAGTTGTAGTAATAGTAGTAGTAGCGGCAAACGTAGATGTAGTAGTAATGGTAGTACTACTAGTTGTAGTAGTTGTAGTAGTGGTAGCACTAGTAGTAGCACTAGTGGTATTAGCAAAAGTAGTCCCAGTAGTACTAGTTATGGTAGTAGTAGAAGCAGTAGCGGTAGTCATGGCAGTAGAAGTAGTAGTAGTATAGTAGTGGTAGGTGAAGTAGTAGTTGTTGTAGTAGTTGTAGCAGACAGAGCCAAAGCAGTAGTTGTGGTGGTAGCAGAAGTAGCAGCCACCGTAGCAATAGAAGTAGTAATAGTTGTATTTTTATTATTAGTAGTAGTCGTTGTAGTAGTAGTTGTAGTAGTATTAGTTGTATTAGGAGCAGTAGTAGTAGCAGCAACAGTAGTAGTAGTGGTAGTAGTAGTAGCAGCAACAATAGCAGCAATCGTAATAATAGTAGTGGTAGTAGTATAGTCTCAGCAGCAATAGTAGTTGTAGTAGTAGGAGTAGTAGGAAAAGTAGGAGGAATAGTAGTAGCAAAAGTAGTAGTAGTAGCGTAATAATAACAGTAATAGTAGTTGTAATAGCTGTTAGCAACAGTAGTAGCTGTAGTAGTAGCAGTCGCAGTAGTAGTACTAGTAATAGTAGAAGTAGTAATAGTATGAGTTGTGACCGTAGTCACAATAGTAGTGTTAGTAGAAGTTGTAGTACTAGTAGTAGTAGTAGTATTACGAGGAGTATTACTAGTATTTGTACCAATAGAAGTAGCAATAGTAGGAAGCGTAGTAGTAGTAACAGAATTAATAGCTATTGTAGATGTAATGGTTGTAGCAGTAGTAGTAATACTAGTAGTAGCAGCAGCAGCAGCAGCAGTAGTAGTAGTAGCAGCAGCAGCAGCAGCAGCAGCAGTAGTAGCAGCAGTAGTAGTAATAGTAGTAGCAGGAGCGGAAGTAAATGTAGTCGTAGGAGTTGGTAGTATTGGCAAAAGTAGTCCCAGTAGTACTAGTTGTTGTAGTTGTAGATGCAGTAGCGGTAGTCATGGCAATAGAAGTAGTAGTAGCAGCAGCAGCAGCAGTAGTAGTAGCAGCAGCAGTAGTAATAGTAGTAGTAATAGCAGTAGTCGTCGTAGTAGTTATTGTAGTAGTAGTAGAAGTAATAGCAGTAGAAGTAGTATTAGCAGTAATACTAGTTGTAGTAGTCACAATAATGGTAGTAGTAGTACTAGTCGGAGTAGTAGCAGCAGTAGTAGTAGTAGCAGTGGTAGTAGTGGCAGTAGTCATCATAGTAATAATGGTAAGAGTACCAGTTGTGGTAGTAGAATTAGTACTAGTAGTAGTAGTAGTAGTAGTAGTATTAGTAGTAGTATGAGTACTAGTAGTAGTAGTGGGAGTAGTAGCAGTAGTAGTAGTATAAGTAGTTGCAATAGTGGTAGTAGTAGTAGTAGCAGTATAAGTAGTAGCAATAGTGCTAGTAGTAGTAGTCGAAGTAGTTGCAGTAGTTGCAGTAGTAGGAGTGGTAGGAATAGTTGTTGTAGTAGTTGTAGTAGTAGTGTTAGTAGTAGCTGTAGTAGCAGTAGGAGCAGTACTACTACTAGTAGTAGAAGTAGTAGTAGTAGTAGTAGTAGCAGCAGTAGAAGTAGTAGTAGTAGTGGTAGTAGTAGTAGCCATAGTGGTCATAGTTGTAATAGTAGTAGTAGTAGTAGCAGCAGTAGAAGTAGTAGTAGTAGTGGTAGTAGTAGTAGCCATAGTGGTCATAGTTGTAAAAGTAGTAGTAGTAGTAGCAATAGTAGTAGTACTAGTAGCTGTAGTATTATTATTAAAAGTATTAGAACTTGTAGCTGGAGTTACAACAAGAGCTGTAGTAGCAATACTAGTAGCTGCTATAGTAATTGCACCATTTGTAGTCGCAGCATAGCGGCCACAACAGTGGTAGTAATACTAGAACTAGTAGTAGTTAGTAGTGGAAGTACTACTACTAGTAGTAGTAGCAGCAACAACAATAGTAGCAGTAATAGTATTACTAGAAGTAGTAGCAGTAGTTCAAGTTGTTGTATTAGTAGTAGTATTAGTTGTAGTGGTAGTAGAAGTTGTAGTAGTAGTAGTAGTAGTAGTAGCAGCAGCAATTGTAGTAGTTGGAGAAGTAATAGGAGTATTAGTACTAGCAGCAACAACAGCAAAAGTAGCAGCAACAGGAGTAGTAGCAGTCGTAGTGGTAGTAGTAGTAGTAGTAGAAGCAGCAGCAGAAGTACTAGTACCAATAGTAATAATAGCCACGGTAGTAATAGCAGTAGTACTAGTAGCATTTGTATTTTAAGTAGTAGTAGTAGTAGCAGTAGTAGTAGTAGCAGTAGTAGTAGTAGCATCCTTAGTTGCAGTAGTAGCAGCGACATTAGTAGTAGTAGTAGCAGCAGCAGCAGTAGCAATACGAGTAGTAATAGTAGTGCTAGCAGTAGCAGTAGTAGTGGTGGTAGCTATAGCAGTAGTAGGTGCTGTAGTTGTAGTAGTTATAGTTGTTGTAGTGGTAGTATTAGCAGAAATTATCGTTGGAATAGTAGTCAAAGTTGGAGTTGGAGTAGGAGTTGTACTAATAGTAGTAGTAGTAGCAGTAGTTGTACTAGTAGCAAAATTAGTCGAACCAGTAGTTGGAGGAGGAGGAGGAGTAGTAGTAGGTCATAGAAGAAATAGTAGCCATAGCAGTAGTAGAAGCAGCAGTAGGTATAGCAGTAGTTGTAGTAGGAGTAGTAGTAGTAGCAGTAGCAGTAGTAATCGTAGTGGACATAGTGGTAGTAGTAGTAGCAGTAGTAGCAATACGAGTAGTAGCAGAAGTAGTAGTACTAGTAGTAGCAGTAGTCGTAGTTGTTGGAGTAGTAGTAGCAGTAATAATAGTTGTAGTAGTCATAGTGGTCATAGTAGTAGTTGTTGTAGTAACAGCGGTAGCTGTAGCAGTGCCAGTAGTAGTAGCACCAACAGTAGTAGTATTAGCAGCAGTAGTAGCACCAGTAGTAGTCGTAGTAGTAGTAGTAGCAATAGCTGTTGTAGTAGCTGCACTAGTAGTAGCCGTAGCAGTAGTAGTTGAAGTAGTAGTAGCAGTAGTGGTCGCAGTAGTTGTTGTAGTAGTTGTGTAGCAGTAGCAGTAGTAGTAGCAACAGCAGTAGTAGCAGCAGTAGTAGTAGCAGTAGTTGTAGTTCTAGTAGTAGTAGTGGTGGTAGTAGTTGGAGTAGTAGCAGCAATAGGTGTACGAGAAGGAGTAATGGTAGTAGTAGTCACAGTAGTAGTCCCAATAGAAGTAGTAGAAGTTGTAGTAGTACTTGTTGTTGTTGTTGTTGTTGTAATAGTAGTTGTAGTAGTACTAGTAGTCGTGGTTGTAGTAGTACTAGTTGCAGTAGTAAGAGAAGTAGTTGTAGTAGTAGTAGTAGTAGTAGCAATAGTAGTTGTAATAGTAGTGTAGTAGTAGTTGTTGTAGTAATAGTTGTATTAGTAGTAGTATTAGTAGTAGTGGTAGAAGTAATAGTAGGTAAAGAATAGTAGTAGGAGTTGGAGTAGGAGTTGTAGAAGTAATAGGAGCTGGAGTCGCAGTTGTAGTAGCAAGTGTAGGAGTAGTAGTAGCAGTAGCAGTAGTAGTCATTGTTGTAGTTCGAGTAGGACTAGGATGATGAGTATTTTTAGGATTCGTAGTAGTTGGAGTAGGGATAGTAGTAGTAGTAGTTGGTGTCGGGATAGTAGTAGTAGTAGTAGGAGTAGTAGTAGCAGTAGTAGGTGTGTGAGCATGAGTAGTAGAAGTAGTACTAGTATTAGTAGTTGTAGCAACAGTTGTAGATGCAGTCGAAGTAGTAGCAGCAGTGGAGTAGTAGCAGTAGTAGTAGTATTTGTAATAGGAATAGTATTAGTATTAGTAGTAACAATAATAATAGTTGGAGCAATAGTAGATGTAGTTGTAGTAATAGTTGTAGTAGTAGTAGGAGGAGCAATAGAAGTTCTAGTTGTAGTAATAGTCGTTGTTGTAGTAGTAGGAGCAATCGTCGGAGTAAAAGTAGAAGTAGCAATAGTAGTAGTAGTAGTAGTTGCATTAGTTGTAGTAGTAGTAGCACTAGTAATAATTGTAGTACTAGTAGGAATAGTAGAAGTAGTTATAGTCACACTTGTAGTTATAGTATGAGTATTAAGAGCAGCAGTATTTGTAGCATACGTAGTAGTAGTAATAATAATAGTTGTTGTAGTACTAGTACTAGTAGTAGTAGTACTCATAGTAATAGTATTTGTAGTTACTGTTGTTGTTGTAGTAGTCGTAGTTGTACAAGTTATAGTAGTAGTAGTAGTAATAATAGTAGTAGCTATTTTTGTTGCTGTTATTGTTGTCGCAGAAGTTGCAGAAGGCATAGCAGTAGTTGCGGCAGAAGTCGTAATAGTATTAGTAGTAGTAGTAGTAGTAGATGAAGCAGCAGCAGCAGTAGTAGTAGTAGGGGAAATAGTAGTCGTAGTGGAAGTAGGAGCAACAATAGTAATGGCAAGAGCAGTAGAAGTAAGAGTAGTAGTAGTAGGAGTAATAGTAGGAGTAGCAGTGGATGTATTAGTAGTAGTAGGAGTAATAGTAGGAGTAGGATTAGAAGTAGTAGTGGTAGTAGCAGTAATAGTAGTTGTAGTAGAAGTTGCAGTAGGCGTTATAGCAATTGTAAAAGTAGTAGTAGCAGTAGCAAAAGTTGTAATAGCAATAGCAGCAGCAGTAGTAGTAGAGCAGTAGTAATAGTAGCAATAGGAGTTGTGGCAGTAGCTGTAATAGTAGAAGTAGCAGTCGCAGCCATAGAAGAAGTAGTAGTAGTAGTAGTGTTAGCAGTTGTAGCATTAGCAGTAATAGTAGCAGTGGTAGTAGTAGTAGTTGATATTGTAGGAGAAGTTGTAGTAGTTGTAGTAGTAGTAGCAATAGTAATAGAAGTAGAAGTAGAAGTAGTAGTAATAGTAGAATGAGTAGTAGCCGTCATAGCAGTTGTTGTAGCAATAGCGGTAGTAGTAGTACTAGCAGTAGCAATAGCAGTAATAGTAGTTCTAGGAGAAGAAGTAATAGTAGAAGTAGTTATTGTGGTTGTAGGAGAAGTAGTTGTAGTAGTTGTAAGAGAAGTAGTAGTTGTTGTTGTAGTAGAAATAGTTGTTGAGGTAGTTCTACTAGTAGCAGTACTATTAATAGTAGTAGTAGTCGTAGTTGTACCAGTGGAAGTTGTAGTAGCTACCTTAGCGGTAATAGTAGTACTAGTATTAGTATTAGTTCCAATAGGAGCAGTAGTAATAGTACTAGTAGTAGTATTTGTTGTTGTTGTAGTAGTAGTAGTAGTAGTAGCAGAAGAAGTAGTAGTAGCACTAGTGGTAGTAGAAGAAGTTGTAGTAGTTGTTATTGTAGTAGAAGTTGTGGTGGTGGTGGTGGTAGTAGTAGCAGTAGTTGTAATAGTAGTAGTAGTAGTAGTAGTACCAGTTAGTATTAATAGTAGTAGTAGTAGTAATAGTACTAATAGTAGTGGTAGAAGCAGCAGCAGTAGTAGTAGTAGTACAAGTAGTAGTAGTAGCAGAAATAGTAGTAATAGTAATAGCACTAGCAGTAATAGTAGTAGTAATAGTAGTAGTAGTTGTTGTTGTTGTAGTAGTAGTATTAGTAGTAGCAGTTGTTGTAATCGTAGTAGTAGTAGTAGCAGTAGTAGTATTAGTAGTAGTATTAGTAGTAGTAGTTGTTGTAGTGGTAATTATAGTAGCAGTAGCTGTAGTAGCTGCTGCAGCAGTAGTAGTAGTAGATGTCGTAGTAGCAGTAATAGCAGCAGTAATAGCTCTGGTAGTAGTAGCAATAGTAGTGCTAGTAGTAATCAGAGTAGTGGTAGCAATTGTAGTTGTAGTAGTAGTGGTATTAGTAGTAGCAGTAGTAATAGTAGTAGTAGTGGTCTTAGTAGTAGTAGTAGTAGTCATAGTAGTAGCAGAACTCGTAGAAGTGGTCGTAGTAGTAGTAGCAGTAGTGGTGTTGTAGTTGCAGTAGCAATAGTAGTGGCAATAGTAACAATTGTTCTAGTAGTAGTAGTAGCAAAAGTATTAGTATTTTTATTAGTAGTAGTAGCAGTAATGGAAGCTATAGTAGCAGAGGTAGTAGTAGCAATATAGTAGTTGTAGCAATAGCGATAGTGGTAGCAATACATGCAGCAGTAGTGATAGCAGTAGTGTATGTTTTACTAGTAGTAGTACAAGCTGCAATAGCAGCAACAATAGCAGTAGTAGTAGTAGTTTTAGTAGCAGTAGTAGAAGTTGCAGTGGTTGTAGTAGTAGTTAGAGTAGTAGTAGCAAAAGTTGTAGTAGTAGAATGACTAGCAGTAATAGTAGTAATAATTGTTGCTGTTGCAGAGTAGCAGCAGCAATAGTGCTAGTCGTAGTAGTAGTAATATTAGTAGAAATAGCAGTTGTAGTAGTAACAATAGAAGTAGTATTAATAGTAGTAGTAGTCGCAGTAGCTGTAGCAGCAGCAGCAGTAGTACTGGAAGTAGCAGTGGTAGTAGTAGTAGTAGTTATAGTAGTAGTTGTAGTAGTAATAGTAGTAGTAATAATAGTACTAGTAGTAGTTGTTATAGTTGTAGTAGAAGTTGCAGCAGCAATCGCTGCAATAGTAGTAGTTGCAGGAGCAGTCGTAGCTGTAGTAGTAGCTGTAATAGTAGCAGCAGCAGTAGTAGTAATAGTAGTAGCAGTAAAAGTAGAAGTAATAGTAGCATTAGCAGTTGTAATAGTGGCTGTAGTAATAGTAGTAGTGGTAGCAGTAGCAGTGGTACTAGTAGCAGTAGTAATAGTAGTAGTAGTAGCAGTGGCGGTAGTAATAGTTGTCATACTAGTAGTGCTAGTAGAAGCAGTAGAAGTATTAGTACCAGTAGTTGTAGGAGTACTAGTAGCCGCAGTTGATGGAGCAGCAATAACATTAGTAGTTGTAGGACTAGTATTAATAGTAGTTGGAGAAGTTGCAGCAATAGTAGTAGTAGTACTAGAAGTAGTAGTAGTTGGAGGAGTAGTAGTAGCCGTAGTAGTAGCAATAACACTAGTAAAAGTAGTAGCAGCAACAATAGCAGAACTAGTAATAAGAGTAGCAGTAGCAGTACAAGCAGCCGTAGTATTTGTAGTAGTAGTACTAGTAGTAGTAGTTGTTGTTGTAGTAGTAGTATTAGCAGCAATAATAGCAGTAGTAGCGGTAGCAGTAGTTACAGTTGTAGTAGTAGTAGCAGTTGTTGTAACAGTAGTATTAGTAGTTGTGGTAGTAGAAGTAGTAGAGTAGTAGTAGGAGAAGTAGTAGTAGCAATATTAGTAGTTCTAGTTGGAGTAGTAGTAGTTATAGGAGTAGTAGTTGTAGCAGATGGAGCTTTAGTAGTAGTCGTAGGAGTTGTAGTAGGATTAGTAGCAATATTAGTAGCAGTAGAAGTAGAAATAGTTGCTATTGGAGTGCTAGTAGTGGTAGTAGCTGTAGTAGTAGTAGTACTTGTTGTTATAGCAGCTGTAGTAGTAGTTGTAGTAGTCATAGAAGTAGTAGTAGTAGTATAAATAGTTGCTATATTATTCTTATTCTTCTTCTTATTATTATTAGTTGTAGTAGTTGTAGTAGTAGTACTAGTAGTTCGAGTAACAGTCATACTTGGATTAGTAGTTATAGTATTAGTAGTAGTCCTTTTAGCAGTCGTAGTAGCAGTAGCAGTAGTTATTGTAGTAGCGTGAGGAGACGCAATAGTAGTAGTAGTTATTGTTGTTGTTGTTGTAGTAGTAGTATTAGTACTAGTAACAATTATAATAGTAGAAGTACTAGTAGTAGTTGTATTAGTAGTTATACTAATAGTAATAGAGTAGTAGTAGCAATAGTAATTATAGTAATAGTATTTAGAGTTATAGCAATATTAGTATTGGTACTAGTAGTAGTGTGGTAGTAGGAGTAGTAATGAGACTATGAGAAGTAGTAGTAATGGTAGTAGTAATAGTAGCAGCAATGATAGTTGGAGTAAGAGTAGTGACAATAGCAGTAGTAGTAGTTGGAGTAGCAATAGTCATAGTAGGAGTAATAGTAGGAGCAGCAGCATAAGTAGTAGTAGTGGTAGTCGAAATAGTAGTAGTAGTAGTAGTAGTAGCAATAGTAGTAGTAGTGGTAATAGTAGTAGTAGCTGTAGGAGTATTAGTAGTTGTGGTAGCCGTAGTTGTTGTAGTATTAGTGGTTGAAGTAGTATTAGAAGTAGTAGTTTTAGTTGTGGTGTTGTAGCAGAAGTAGTAATAGTAGTAGTGGAGGTAGTAGTAGTTGTAGTAGTGGTTGTAGTCGGAGGAGAGGTAGTAGGAGTAGGAGTTATAGTAGTAGGAGGAGTAGGAGTGGTAACAGGAGTAGGAGTAGTAAGAGTTATAGTAGTAGGAGGAGTAGTAGTCATTGTAGCAGTGTTGGAAGTAGCTGTAGTATTTATAGTAGTACTAGTAATAGGAGTAGTAGTGGTAGTTGAAGTAGTAGAAGTGGTTGTAGGAAAATTACTACTACTAGTAGTAGTAGAAGTAGTAGTAGTGGCAGCAGCAGCAGCAATAGTAGTAGTTGTTGTTGTAGTAGTAGCATTGGTAGTAGCAGTTATAGTATTAGAAGTAGTAGTAGTTGTATTAGTAGCAGTAGGAGTAGTAGTAGTAGCAGTTGTCATAGTAGAAGTAGTAGTAGCGATAGTAGTAGTTGCAGTTGTAATTGTAGTAGTAGTTGTTGTCCTAGTAGTAGTAGTTGTGGTAATAGTAGTATTGGCTATAGTGGTAGTAGAAGTATTAGAGTATTAGTAGGAGGAGGAGTAGTAGTTGTAGCAGTAGGAGCTGTAGTAGTAGTCGTAGGAGTAGTAGTAGTATTAGTAGTAGTATTAGTAGCAATAGGAGTAGCAGTAGTTGCAATTGGAGTACTAGTAGTGGTAGTAGCAGCAGTAGCAGTTGTTGTTATAGCAGCTGTAGTAGTAGTGGTAGTAGTCATAGTGGTAGTTGTAGTCGTAGAGGTAGTAGTAGTAGTAGTAATAGTATAAGTAGTAGCTGTATTATTCTAATTCTTAATGTTATTATTAGTAGCCGTAGTTGTTGTAGTAGTAGTACTAGTAGTTGGAGTAATAGTTGTTGTTGGATTAGTAGTTGTAGTAGAAGTAGTAGTCCTTTTAGTGGTAGCAGTAATAGCAGTAGTTGTAGTAGCGATTGTAGAAGCAATATTAGCAACAGTAGTAGTAGAAGTAGTAGTAGTAGAAGTAGTAGTAGAAGTAATAGTAGTAGTAGTTTGAGTTGTAGTAGTAATTGTTATAGGAGTAGTACTAACAATAGTAATTGTAGTAATAATAGTTGTAGTAGTAGTAGTTAGAGTAGTAGCAGTATTAGTGGTAGTACTAGTAGTAGAGGTAGTAGTAGGAGTCGTAATCGGACTACGAGAAGTAGGAGTAATGGTAGCAGTAATAGTAGTAGAAGTAATAGTAGGAGTAGTAGTAGAACTTGGAGCAGGACTAGTAGTAGTAGAAGCAGTAGTAGGAGTAGCAGCATAAGTAGTAGTAGTGGCAGTAGAAATAGTTGTTGTAGTAGTAGTAGGAATAGTAGTAGCAGTAGCAGTAGTTGGAGTAGCTGCAGTTGCTGTAGGAGTAGTAGTAGTTGTTGTTGCATTAGTGGTAGTACTAGCACTAGATCTAGTAGTTTTAGTAGTGGTGTTGCAGCTTAAGCAGTAATAGTAGTTGTGGAGGTAGTAGTAGTCGTAGTAGTCATTGTAGTCGCAGTACGAGTAGTAGGAGTTATAGTAGTAGTAGGAGGAGTAGTAGTCATTGTAGTAGCAGGGGTAGTAGTTGTAGTAGTCATAATACTAGTGGTAATATGAGTAATAGTAGTTATTGAAGTAGTAGAAGTGGTTGTAGCAAAATTAGTACTAGTAGTGGTAGTAGTTGAAGTAGTAGTAGAAGTTGTAGCAGTAGTTGGCATTGTATTAGTAGTAGTAGCAATAGCAGCAGTAGGTGTAGTAGTTGTACTAATAGTGGTAGTCATATTAGTAGCAGCATTGTTAGTTGTCACAGTAGTGGTCGTAATAGTAGTAGTGGTAGTAATAGTAGAAGTAGTGGTAATAGTAGTAGTAGTAGTAATACCACAACTACAAGTTATAATAGTAGTAGTAGTAGTAGTAGTAGTAGTAGTAGTAGTAGGTGTAGTAATAAGAGTAGTAGTAGTAGTAGGAGTAGTAGTAGTAATAGTGGTCGTAGTAGTAGGTGTAGTACAAGTAGCAGTAGCATTAGTAGTAGAAGTAGTAATAGTAAAAGTAGCAGTAGTACCTGTTCTTGTTGTACTAGCAACTTAAGTAGTAGTAGTAGTCGTAGGTGTAGTAATAGGAGTAGGAGGAGTAGTAGTAGTAATAGTAGAAGTAGTAGTAGTTGTTGTTGTTGTAGTAGTAGCCGTAGAAGTAGTCATATTAGTAGTAGTAATAGTATTAGTAGTAGCAATCATTGATGCATTATTAATAGTGGTCGTAGTAGTAGTAGGAGGAGGAGTAGTCGCAGGAGTAGTAGTAGAAGTAGTAGTAGTAGTAGTAGTACTAGCAATTACGGCAGTAGTAGCAGTAGTAGTAGTTGTTGTTACAGTTGGAGTAGTTGAAGAAGTAACATTAGAAGTAGTAGAAATAGGAGTAATTGTAGTAGTAGTAGGAGTAGTAGTAGTAGGAGTAGTAGTACTTGGAAAAGTGATGTAGTAGTAGTGGTTGTAGCAGTAGTGGTAGTAATAATAGTAGTATTAGTATTAATAAGTGCTATAGGAGTAGTAGTAGTAGTTGCACTCCTTGTAGTAATAGTAGTAGTAATAGTAGTAGTAGTTGTTGTAATAGTAGTAATTGTAGTAGTAGTAGTAGCAGTAGTAGCAGCAGCAGCAGTAGGTATAGTAGTAGCCACAAGAGTTGTGGTAGTAGCAGCAGCAGCAGAAGCATAAGTACTAGTAGTAGTAGAAGAAGTTGTTGTTGTTGTCGCAGAAGTAGTAGTAGTCATACTCATAGTAATAGTAGTTGTTGTAGTAGTTGCAAGAGCAACGACAATAGTAGTAGTTGTAAGAGCATCTGCAGTAGTTGTAGAAGTTGTAGTTGCAGTAGTCGCAACAACTGTTATTGTAGTAGCACTAGTTGTAGTGGCAACAACAACAGAAGTATTAGTGTTGTAGTAGTAGTAGAAGTAGGAGTAGAAGTAGTAGCCGTAGCAGCGCAAGTAGTAGTAGTAGCAGTAACAGTAGCTGTAGCAATAGTAGTAGGAATAGTAGTAGCAGCCGCGGTAGTAGTATTAGTTGTAATAATTGCGGTAGTAGTGGTAGCAGAAGTAGCAGTCGTAGTAGTGGTAGTCATAGGAGTAGTGGTAGCAGTAGTTGTAGTCGCTATAGCAGTAGGAGTAGTAGTACTAATAGTGGTTGTAGTAATAGTAGTATAATTTGCAGAAGTAGTTGCAGTAGTTGCAGTTTTAGTAGTAGTAGTCATTGTTGGATTAGTAGTAGTAGCAACAACAGTAGCAGTAGTTGTAGTACTAGTCATTGTAGTAGTTGCGCGAGTAGGAGCAGTAGCTGCTGTTGGAGTACTAGAAGTAGTTATAGCAGTAGTTGTTGTAGCAACTGTAGTAGTAGTAGTAGTTGTAGTCATAATAGTAGTTGTAGCTGTAGAAGTAGTTGCTGTATTATTCTTATTCTTATTATTATCATTAGTTGTACTAGTAGTTGTAGTAGTAGTACTAGTAGTTGGAGTAATAGTTGCGGTTGGATTAGCAGTTATCGTTGTAGTAGTAGTCATTTTAGTAGTAGCAGCAGTAGTCGTAATAGTAGTTATTGTAATAGCACTAGTAGCAGCAGTAGTAGTAATAGAAGTAGTTGCAGTAGTAGTAATAGTAGTACTAGTGCTAGTAATAGTTATTGTAGTAGAAGTACTAGTAATAGTAGTAGGAGTAGTAGTAGTAGCTGTAGTAGTAGTTGTTGTTGTAATAGCTGTTGTTATTGTGTTATTAGTAGTAGAAGTAGTATTTTCAGTAGTTGTGTTGTAGAAGAAGCAGTAATAGTCGTAGTGGTGGTAGTAGTAGTTGTAGTAGTCGTTGTAGTAGCAGTAGCAGCAATAGGAGTTATAGAAGTAATAGAAGGAGCAGTAGTCATTGTAGCAACAGGGTTAGTGGTTGTAGTAGTCATAGTAGTGGTAGTATTAGGAGCGGTAATAGTAGTTGAAGTTGTGGAAGTTGTTGAGCAGAATTAGTACTACTCCTACTAGTAGTAGTAGTAGTAGTAGTAGTGGTGGTGGTGGTGGTGGTGGTGGTGGTGGTGGTAGTAGTAGCAGTTGTAGCGATAGAAGTAGTAGTTGTTGAATTAGTAGCAGTAGAAGTAGTAGTAGTAGCAGTTATAGTAGTAGTAGTAGTAGTTCTAGTAGTAGTAGTTGTAGCGGTAGCAGTAGTTATAGTTGTAGCAGTAGTTGTTATTGTTGTAGTAGTAGTAGTAGTAGTAGTAGTAATAGTTGTATTAGTAGTAGTGCCAATAGAAGTAGTAGAGTAGTAGTAGGAGTAGTAATAGTAGCAGTATTAGTAGTTGTGGTAGTAGTAGCAGTAGTTGTAGCAGTAGTAGTTGTAGCAATATGAGCTGTAGTAGTAGTTGTAGGAGTAGTAGTAGTATTAGTAGCAATAATAGTAGTAGTAGGAGTAGCAGTAGTTGCAATTGGATTACTAGTAGTGGTAGAAGCAGCAGCAGCAGTAGTAGTCGTACTTATTGTTATAGCAGCTATAGTAGCAGTTGTAGTAGTTGAAGTAGCAGTTGTAGTCGTAGAAGTAGTAGTAGTAGTAGTAGTAGAATTTGTAGCTGTATTGTTCTTATTCTTATTATTATTAGTAGTAGTAGTTGTTGTTGTAGTAGTAGTACTAGTAGTTGGAGTAACAGTTGTTGTTGGATTAGTAGTTGTACTAGTAGTAGTAGTCCGTTTAGCAGTAGGAGTAGCAATAGTAGTTGTAGTAGTTATTCTAGTAAAACAAGCAGCAGCACTAGTGGTAGCAGAAGTATTAGTGGTAGTAATAGTAGTAGCCACAGTAGCAATAGTACTGGTAACAGGTATAATAGTAGAAGTACTAGTAGTAGTAGTAGGAGTAGTAGTAGTAATGGTAATAGTAGTAGTAGCTATAGTAGTTGTAGTAGTAATAGTAGTAGTAGTCGTATTAGTGGTAGTACTAGTAGTAGGACTAGTAGTAGGAGTTGTAATAGGACTACGAGAAGTAGGAGTAATGGTAGTAGTAATAGTAGTAGAAGTAATAGTAGAAGTAGTAGTAGTAACAATAGCAGTAGTAGTAGTTGGAGCAGCAGTAGAAGTAGTAGTAGTAGTATGAGCAGCAGCATAAGTAATAGTAGTGGCAGTAGAAATAGTAGTTGTAGTAGTAGTTGGAATAGTAGTAGTAGTAGTAGTCGTTGTAGCAGTAGCAATAGTAGTAGTAGTTGTTGTTGTATGAGTTGTAGTAGTAGTTGTTGTTGTATTACTGGTAGACGGAGTACTAGAAGTAGTTGTTTTAGTAGTGGTGTTGTAGTAGAAGCAGTAATAGTAGTTGTGGTGGTAGTAGCAGTTGTAGTTGTCATTGTAGTAGCAGTAGGAGTAGTAGGAGTTATATTAGTTGTAGGAGGAGTAGTAGTCATTGTGGTAGCAGGGGTAGTATTTACAGTAGTCGTTGTAGTAGTAGTTGAAGTAGCAGATATAGTCCTAGAAGAATTAGTACTACTACTAGTAGTAGGTGTAGTAGGAGTAGTAGTTGTAGTATTTGTAGTAGTAGTTCGAGTTGTATAAGCAGTAGTAGTAGTAGCAGCAGTTGGAGCAATAGTTGTATTAATAGTAGTAGTCATATTAGCAGTAGCATTGCTAGTAGTCATAGTAGTAGTCATAATAGTTGTTGGAGTGGTAGTAATAGTAAAAGTAGTAGTAGTAGTAGTAATACTACTACTACTACTAATAACAATAGTAATAGTAGTAGTTGTTGTTGTTGTTGTAGTAGCAGTAGCAGTAGTAGTAGGTGGAGGAGTAGTTGGAGTAGTAATAAGACTGGGAGTAGCAGTTGTACTCGTAGTAGTAAGAGTAGTAGTAGTAGGAGGAGGAGTAGTAGTAGAAGAAGTTGTTTTTGTCCCAGAAGTAGTAGTAGTCATACTCATAGTAATAGTAGTTGTTGTAGTACTTGCAAGAGCAGCAACAGTAGTAGTAGTTGTATGAGCATTAGCAGTAGTTGTAGAAGTTGTCATTGCACTAGTTGCAGCAACTGTAGTAGTAGTTGTATGAGCATTAGCAGTAGTTGTAGAAGTTGTCATTGCACTAGTTGCAGCAACTGTTATTGTAGTAGCACTAGTTGTAGTGGCAACAAAAACAGAAATATTAGAGTCGTAGTAGTAGTAGAAGTAGGAGTAGAAGTAGTAGTCATAGCACAACAAGTAGTAGTAGTAGCAATAGTAGTAGAAGTAGTAGTAGCAGCAGCAGTAGTATTAGTAGTGATAATTGTAGTATTAGTGGTAGCAGAAGTAGCAGTCGTAGTAGTGGTAGCAATTGGAGTAGGGGTAGCAGTAGTTGTAGTCGCTATAGCAGTTGCTGTAGTAGTACTAATTGTGGTAGTAGTAGTAGCAATACAATTGGCAGAAGTAGTTGCAGTAGTTGCAACTTTAGTAGTAGTAGTCTTTGTTGGATTAGTAGTCGCAGCAGCAGCAGTAGCAGTAGTTGCTGTACTAGTCATTGTATTAGTTGCGGGAGTAGTAGCAACAATAGCAGTAGTAGTTGTAGTAGCAGTTGTGGCGATAGTAGCAATGGTAGCAGCATGAGCAGAAGTAGTAGTAGTTGAAGTAGAAGTAGTGGTAGTAGTAGAAGCAGCAGCAGTAGTAGTACCAGAAGTAGTGGTAACAGTAGTTGAAGTGGTAGTAGTAGTAGTAGTATTTGTGGCAGTAGAAACAAAAGTAGTAGTTGCAATAGCTGTTGGTGTTGTAGTAGTGGCAGTTACTGTAATAGTAGTAGAAGTTATAGCACAAGCAGTAGTGCTAGCAGCAGTAGTAGTCGTGGTAGTAGTTGTAGTAGGAGGATTAGTGGCAGTAGTAGTAGTAGTAGTAGTAGAGGTTGTAGTAGTTGTAGTAGAAGTTATAGTTGGAGCAGCAATAGTAGTAGTAGTAGTAGTAGGAGTAGTAGAAGTAGTAGTGGTAGCAATAGTTATAGTAGTAGCAGCATTAGTAGCTGTAGTAGTAGTAGTAGCAGCTGTAGTAGTAGTACCAGTAGTAGTGGTATTAGTAATAGTAATAGTTGTAGTAGCAATAGCAGCAGTAGTAGTTATAGTAGTGGTTACATTCATAGTACTACCTGTTGTAGTAGCTATAGTAGTACTCATACTAGTAGCAAGAGTAGATGTAGTAGCAGTCTTAGTTGTAGTATTAGCTGCAGTAGTCGTAGTTGTAGGAGGAGGAGTAGTTGCAGCAATAATAGTAGGGTTGGTAGTAGTAGTAGTAGTAGGAGCAGAACTAATAGTAGTAGTAGTAGCAATATGAGTAGTAGTAGTAGTAGTGGTAGTAGTTGTAGTGGTAGTAGTAGTAGTAGTAGTAGTGGTAGTAGTGGTAGTGGTAGTAGTAGTAGTAGTAGTAGTAGTAGTAGTAGTAGTAGTAGTAGTAGTAGTAGTAGTAGTAGTAGTATTATATTAGTAGCAGTAGTTATAGTAGTAATAGCGGTATTAGTAGTATTAGTAGTAGAAGTATTAGTGTAGTAGTAGGAGTAGTAGTACTAGCAGTATTGGTAGTCGTAGTAGTGGAATTTGTGTAAATTGTAGTAGTAGTAGTAATAGTCGTAGTAGTAGGAGTAATAGTAGTAGGGGTAGTAGTGGTTGTTGTAGGGGTAATAGTAGAAGTAATGACAGTAGTACGAGTAGTAGTATTAGTAGTTGCTGTAGTTGTATTATTAGTAGTAGAGGTAGTAATAGTAGTAGTAGTTGTTGTACGAGTAGTAGTAGCAAAAGTATTCGTAGCAGTGGTGGTGGAAGTAGTAGTTGTATTAGTAGTAGTTGTTGTAATACGAGCAGTAATAGTAATAATAACAATAGCAGTAACAATAATAGTTTTTGTAGTAGTAGTTGTTGTTGAAGTAGTAGTAATATTAGTAGTGGTTGTTGCAATACTAGCAGTAACAGTAACAGCAGCATATGCAACAGTAAAAGGAGCAGTAACAGTTGCAGAAGTATCAGTAACAATAGGGGAAATAACAGTGGCAAAAGTAACAGTAGTTGTAGTTGTGGATGTAGTAGTAGTATTAGTAGTAGTAGTTGTAATACTAGCAGTAATTGTAATAGTAGCGGTAACAATAACAGAAGTAGCAGTAACAATAGCAGTAGTAGCAGCATCAGTAGCAGTAGTTGTAGTTGTAGTTGTTGTAGTAGTAGGAGAATTAGTAGTAGTAGTAGCAGTAGTTACAGTAGAAATAGTTGTAGAAGTAGTAGCAGCAGCAGTAGTAGTAGAAGTAGTAGTAGGAGTCATGGCAGTAGTAGTAGTAGTAGTAGTAGTATTAGTAGTAGCAGCAAGAGGACCAACTACAGCTGTAGTAATCATAGTTGAAGTAGTAGCAGTAGTAGATGTCGTATCAGCAGTAGTAGTAGTTGTAGTGGTAGTAGTTGTAGTAGAAGTAGTAGTGCTAGTAGTAGTAATTATAATAGTAGTAACAGTAGTTACTACTACAGAAGCAGTAGTAATAGCTGCAATAGTAGTATTAGTAGTAGTACTAATAGCATTAGTAGTAGTAGTAGCAATTGTTGCAATAGTAGCAGTAGTGGTGGTAGTAGTAGTAGCAGTAGCAGTAGTAGAAATAGTAGTACTGGTAGTAGTAGGAGTAGTAGTAGCAGTACCAATAGCAGCAGGAGTAGTAGTAGTAGTAGTTAGTAGTAGTAGTGGTAGTAGCCGTAGTAGTAGCAGTAGTAGGAGGAGCAGATGTTGTAATAGTGGAAGTAATAGCAGTAGCACTAATAGCAGAAGTAGCAGTAGTACAAGCAATAGTAGTAGCAATTGTAGTAGTAGCATTCGAATCAGTAGTAGTAGTAGTAGTGGTGGTAGTAGTAGTAGTAGTAATTACAGCTGTAGTAGTAGTAGGAATAGTAGTAGTGGTAGTAATAGTAGTAATAATAATAGTGGTAGTAACAGTAGTAGTAATATTAGTAGTAGTAGTAGCCGCAATAGTAGTAGTAGTAGTAGTAGTAGTAGTAGTTGTAGTAGTAGTAGCAGCAGCAGCGGCAGCAGTTGTAATAGTAGTAGTAGTAACAGTCATAGTAGTAGTAGTAGTAGAGGTGGTAGTTGTAGTAGAAGTAGAACATGTTGCAGCACTAGCAGCTGTGGCAGTAGTCGCAACAACAATCGTAGTAGTCGTAGTAGCAATAATAGTAGCAACATTAGTAATAGTAGCAGAAGTAGCAGCTGCGTTAGTGACAGTAGCGGCAGTAGTAGTGCTAGTATAAGTTGAAGTAGTAGCAGTGGTAATAGTAGTAATAGTAGTAGTTGTTGTAGCATTAGTAGTTGTAGTTGTTGAAATAATAGTAGTAGTATTAATTGTAGTAGTAGTAGTAACTGTAGTATTGCTATTAGTACTATTAGTAGTTGTGGTAGGTGTATTATGAACAGTAGCAGCAACAAAAGTAGTAGTAGTAGTAACAGTAGTAGTAGCAGTAGTAGTAGCAGTAGAAGTAGTAGCATTAGTAGTAGCAATAGTAGTGGTACTACTACTAGGGCTATGAGTGCTGCTGCTTCTTCTACTGCTATTACAACTACTACTATTTCTACTAGTCCTACTGCTGTTGCTTCTACTATTACTACTACTAGCACTAAAATGACGTGGCTACTAGATCTACTCTGTCAATACTACTACTAATGTTACTAATACTACGGCTGCTTTTTCTACTACTACTACTACTACTACTTCTACTACTACCACTACTACTACAACTGTTGCGACTGCAACTACTGCAACTATTGCTGCTACTACAGCAACTACTACTACTATTACTGCTACTACTGTCACAAGTACTACTGCAACTACTTCTACTCCTACTACTTCTACTACTACTACAACTGCGACTACAACTAAATATACGACTACTACTGGTTCTACTGCTATTGCTACTACTACTACTACTGCAACTACTACTACTATTACTGCTACTACTGTCACAAGTACTACTGCAACTACTTCTACTCCTACTACTTCTACTACAACTACAACTGCTACTACAACTAAATATACAACTACTACTGGTTCTACTGCTATTGCTACTCCTACTACTACTAGTACAACTATTATTGCTACTACTACCTACTACCACTGCTACTACTACTACTGCTACTACCACTACAACTACTACTTCTATTTCTACTCCTACTACTTCTACTACTACTACTACTACTACTACTACTACTACTACTACTATTACTACTACTTGTACTGCTACTACTACAACTACTTTTAGTACAACTACTTTACTACTCCTACTAGTACTACTACTACTATTACTACAGCTACTGCTACTGCTACTACTACTACTACTTCTACAGCTACTACTACTATGACAAGTACTAATGCTGTTGCTATGACGGCGCAACACCAACTACTACTCCTACTACTCCTACATATGTTACTACCACCGCTACTACTACTATTGCTACTACTACTAATACTGCTACTACTACTACTTCTACTACTACCGCTACAACTAATACTACTACTACTATTACTACTACTGCAACTACTACAACAACAATGACTTCTTCTGTTACTAGTACTTCTACTACTATGGCTACTACGGCTACTACTACTATTGCTACAACGAGTGCTACTACTACTAGTACAACAACAAGTACTACTACTACTATTGCTACTACTGCTTCTACTACGCTTATAACTATTACTACAACTACGACAGCTAATACTCCTATTATTGCAATTACTGCCACTACTACAACTACTATTGCTACTGCCACTACGACAACTACCACAACTGCTATTAGTACTACTACTGCCACTAGTTCTATTACTACTACTGCTCCTCCTTGTACTATTGCTATTACACCTACTACTACTATTACTACTACTATTACTACTACTACCCCAACGCCTACAACTACTCCTATTACTATTACTACTACAACAACAACTACTACAACAACTACTATTCATACTAGTACTACTACAACAACCATTACAACTACTTCTACTACTACTACTACTACAACTACTACTACTACTAGTGTAACTACTACTACGGTTGTTGCTACTGATACTACTATTGTTGCTGTTACTGCTACCCCTACTACTAGCACTACTGCTGTTACTGCCATAGCCACTACTGCCACTACTACTACTGCCACTACTAGCACTACTGGCACTGCTGCTACTACTACAACAACTACTCTTAGTACTACTACTACTACTTTGGCTATAATTAATAAGACTACTACTAATACTACAACTACTGCTAACACTACAACTACAACAACAACTACTACTACTATTGCAACCCTTCCTACTATTACTACTATTACTACAGCTACTGCTGTTGCTACTACTACTACTTGTGCTACTACTACTACTACTCATACACTAGCTCCAGCTCCCAAAACTACACCTACTATTACTTCTACCACTAGAATTACTACTACTCCTATTACTACAACTACTATTACTATTGCTAGTACTAGTACTTCTTCTACAACTACTACTACTTTTGCTACTGCTACTACAACTACAACTACTACAATTATTATTACTACTACTTCTGCTACTACTACTATGACTTCTACTACTACTACTACTACTACTACTACTACAATAGTAACAACAACAACTACTACTAGTACTCCCACTACAACTACTACCTCTACTTTTATTACTTCTACTACTACTATTGTTGTTGCTGCTGCTGTGCCCACTACTCCTACTACTACAACTATTGCTATTACGGCCACTCCAACTGCTACTACTATTGCTACTACTACTCCTATTACAACTCGTACACCAACTTCTATGACTACTACAACTACTATTCCCCTCCTCCTCCTACTTCTACTACTACTACTAGTCCTACTCCTGATTCTGCTACTACTCCTCCTCATAATGGTACTACTATTACTACTACAACTATGATTGCCACTCCTACTTCAACTCTACTACTACCACTGCTTTGACAACTACAACTACTACGACCACTACTACTCCTACTACTACTGTTACTATTTCTACTACCACTACCACTACTACTACTTCTACTACTTTTACTATTGTTACTAGTATTACCACTACTGCTCCTATTGCAACTACTAGTACTACTACTACTACTACTACTACTATGACTACAACCACTACTATTGCGGCTGCTACTACTACTACTTCTTCTATTAATAGTACAACAACTACTACTTGTACTCCAACGCCTTCTGCTACAACTACTCCTCCAATTACTACGACCACTGCTCCAATTACTACTACTCCAACTCCTACTCTTACTACTACAACTAATAGTACTACTACTACTACAATAACTACTACTATTAATACTACTTCTGCTATAATAACAACAACAACTACTACTACTACTCCTACTCCTTCTCCTACCAACACTACAACTACTCCTACTCGTACTACTGCTACTAAGATGCCTAATGCTACTCCTACTCATACTCATGCTACAGCTAGTACTACTACTACAAGTACTACAACTAGTATTAATACTCACACTATTATTACAACCACGACTACTACTAATACTACTATTACTAGTACTACTGCTACTACTACTATTACTACTATTTCTACAACTACTACTCCTACTACTACAACTTCCACTGTAGCATTAGTACTACTACTACTACCACCACCACCACCACCGCCTCCACCACCACTACTACTACTACTATTGCACCTAATACTACTCTTGCTACAATGATTGTTACTGCTAATACTACTTCTACAATAATAACTACTACTACTGCTACTCCTACTGCTACTACTACGAGTACTACTACTCCAATTACTACCACTACCACTACTACTACATCCACTACAACTACTACTAGTAGTAATAGTTGTAGTAGAAGTAGTTGCTATAGAAATAGAAATAGTAGTAGCCGTAGAAGTAGTAGTAGTAGTAGTAGTAGTAGTAATAGTAGTAGCAGAAGTAGTTATTGTAGTAGTAGTCGTAGCATTCATAGTATTAGTAGTAGTAGTATTTGTAGTAGTAGTTGTTGTAGTACTAGTAGTAGTAGTCAAAGTAGTATTAGAAGTAGTAGCAGTAGTAGCAGTAGTAGTAGTAGTAGTAGTAGCAGTAGTAGTAGTCGCAACTGTACTAGTAGTAGTAGTCATAGTAGTATTAATAGTAGTCATAGTAGTAGTAGTAGTAGTAGTAGTAGTAGTAGTAGTAGTAGTAGTAGTGGCAATAATTGTAGTAGTAGTAGGAGAAGTACACAAGTAGTTGTAGTAGTAGTACACGGGTAGTAGTAGTAGTACCAAAGTAGTAGTAGTAGTACACAAGTAGTAGTAGTAGCAGTAGTAGTAGTAGTAGTTGTAGGAGCAGTAGTAGTAGTTGAAGTAGAAGCAGTAGCTTTAGTACTAGTAGTGGAAGTAGTACTAGAAGGACAAGTAGCAGTAGTAGTAGTATTAGAAGCAGTAGCAGTAGAGAAGCTAGTAGTAGTTGGAGTGGTAGTACTAGTAGTAATGGTAGTTGTTGTGGTAGTTATAGTATTAGTAGTAGTAGCTGAAGTAGTAATCAAGGTAGCAGTAGAAGTAGTAGTAGGAATTGCTATAGTAGTAGTGGGGATTGTAGTAGTAGTAGTAGGAGTAGTAGTTATAGTAGTAGGGATAGTAGCAGGAGCAGAAGCATTTATAGTAGTAGTAGTAAGAGTTGTAGAAGTAGTAGTAGTAGTAGCAGTAGTAGTAGTTGTAGTACTAGGAGTTGTAGGAGTAGTAGTAGAAGTTGTTGCAGTAGTATTAGTCATAGAGGTTATAGTAGTTGTAGTAGTTATAGTAGTACAAATAGTTGTAGTAGTAGAATATGTAGTCATAGTCATCGTACTACTACTATTACTACTACTACTACTACTACTAGTAGTAGTAGTAGTAGTAGAATTAGTAGCAACAATAGTAGTAGTTGTTGTTGTAATAGTATTAGTAGAGATCGTAGTAGCTATTTAGGTAGTTGTTGTTAATGTTGTGGTAGTAGTAGTAGTTTTAGTAGTAGTAGTAGAAGTAGTAGTTCGAGTAGTAGTGGCAGTAGTGGCATGTTGAGTAGTAGTAATAGCAATAGTAATTATTGTAGCTATAGTAATAGTAGTAATCAGAGCAGGAGCAATAATAGTAGTAGCAGCCGCAGCAGCAGCAGCAGTAGTAGCCGCAATAGTAGTGGGAATAGTAGTAGTTGCAATAGATTTGTTGTAGTAGTTGTAGTAGTATGAGTAGTAATGGTAGCTATGGTAGTATTACCAGTAGTAGTAGCAGTAGAACTAGTAGGTGTACTAGTAGTAGTCATAATTATGGTAGCAATAGTAGTAGTAGTAGCAGTAGTCATTGTTGCCGATGTTGTGGCAGTAGAAGTATTACTACTTTGATTAGTAGTATGAGTAGTAGTAGGAGTAGTAGTAGGAATAGTAATATTAATAGTAATAGTAGTAGCAGCAGCAGCAACAGTAGTAGCAACAGTAGTAGTAGTTGTTGTTGTTGTAGTAGTAAGGGTAGTAGCTGTAATAGTAGTGGCAAAAGTAGTGCCACTAGTACCAGTAGAAGTAGCAGTAGTAGTACTAGTAGTAGTAGTAGTAGCAGTAGTAGTAGTAGTAGCATAGTTAGTAGTAGCAGTCGGTAATAAAAAAAAAAAAAAATATTAATAGTAGTAGTAGTAGTTGTTGTGTTGTTGTGTTGTTGTAGTAGTCGTTAGTAGTAGTAGTAGTAATAGTTATAGTAGTAATAGTAATAGTTGTTGCTGTAGTAGTAGTATTAGTAGTAGTAGTAGTAGTAGTTGTTGTTGTACTAGTAATAGTATGAGAAGTAGTGGCAGTAGTGGTAGTTGTAGGAGTAGTATTAGAAGTAGAGGAAGTAATAGTAGTAGTAGCTTTAGTAGGAGTAGTAGGAGTACTAGCAGTAGCAATGGTAGTAATAGTAGTATCTGTAGCAACATTAGTAGCAATTATCGTAGTAGTAGTAGTAGTAGTAGTAGTATTAGTACGAGTGGTATTAGTAATAGTAATTGTTCTAGTACCAATAGCAGCGGTTGTTGTAGTAGTAGTAGTTATAGTTGAAGTTGTAATACTAGTACTTGCAGTAGTTATAGTAGTAGCAGTAGTAGTGATATTAGTAATCATAGTAGTAGTTGGAGTTGTAGGTGTAGTTGTTGTATTAGTTGTAGCAGCTATAGTAGTAGTAGCAGCTATAGTAGTAGTAATAATAGTAGTAGTAGTAGTAGTAGTCATAATAGTAGTGGTTGTAGTAGTAGTACTAGTAGGGGCCGTTGTGGCACTGGTAGCAGTAGTAATAGATGTAATGGTCGTAGTAGTAATAGTAGCAAGAGTTGTAGTAGTTGTTATTATTGTAGTAGTAGTAGTAACAGCAGTAGTAGTAGTTGTAGAAGTAGTGGTAGTTGTATAAGTAGTAGTAGTAGTTGTCATAACAGTCGTAGTAGTAGTATGAGTAGTAGTTGTATTAGTAGTAGTAGTAGCCGTAGCAGTAGTTACAGTTGTAGTAGTAATAGTAGTAGTTGTTGTTTTAGTAGCAGTTGTTGTAACAGTAGTATTAGTAGTAGTGGTAGTAGAAGTAGTAGAGTAGTAGTAGGAGTAGTAGTAGTTGCAGAATTAGTAATTGTAGTAGGAGTAGTAGTTGTAGCAGTAGGAGTAGTAGTAGTAGTCGTAAGAGTAGTAGTAGTATTAGTAGTAGTATTAGTTGCAGTAGGAGTAGCTGTTGGTGTATTAGAAGTGATTGTAGGAGTAGTAGTAGTATTTATTGTTGTAGCAACTGTAGTAGTAGTTCTACTAGTCATAGTAGTAGTTGTAGTTCTAGAAGTAGTAGTTGTAATATTGTTATTCTTATTATTATTATTGGTTGTAGTAGTAGCTGTAGTAGTAGTACTAGTAGTTGGAGTAATAGTTGTGGTTGGATTAGCAGTTGTCGTAGTAGTTGTAGTCTTTTTACCAGTAGCAGAAGTAGTACTAGTAGTAGTTATTGTAATAGCAATAGCAACAACAGCAGTAGTAGTAAAAGTAGAAGTAGTAGTAGTAGTAGTAGTAATAGTAGTAGTAGTACTAGTAATAGCTATAGTTATAGAAGTACTACTAATAGTTGTAGGAGTAGTAGTAGTAACTGTAGGATTCGTAGTAGTTGTAACAGTAGTTGTTGTTGTGGTGTTAGTAGTTGAAGTAGTCCTAGAAGTATTAGTTTCAGTGGTAGTGTTGTAGCAGAAGAAGTAATAGTGGTGGCAGTGGTAGTAGTAGTTGTAATAGTCATTGTAGCAGCAGTAGCAGTAATAGAAGCTATAGTAGTAGTAGGACTAGTAGTAGTCATTATAGCAGCAGGGGTAGTAGTTGTAGTAGTCATAGTAGTAGTAGTATTAGGAGTAGTGGTAGTAGTTGAAGTAGTAGAAATGTTGTAGCAGAATTAGCACTAGTAGTAGTTGTTGTTGTTGTTGTTGTTATTATTATTATTGTAGTAGTAGTAGTTGTTGTTGTGGTAGTAGCAGTTGTAGCAATTGAAGTAGTAGTTGTTGTATTAGTAGTAGTAGGAGTAGTAGTAGTAGTTGTTGTTGTAGTAACAATAGTAGCGGTAGTAGTAGTTACAGTTGTTGTAGTAGTAGCTATTGTAATAACAGTAGTATTAGTAGTTGTGGTAGTAGAAGTAGTTGAGTAGTAGTAGGAGAAGTAGTAGTAGCAATATTAGCAATTCTAGTTGGAGTAGTAGTAGTTGTAGTAGAAGGAGCTTTAGTAGTAGTAGTAGGTGTTGTAGTATGATTAGTAGTAGTATTAGTAGCAGTAGGAGTAGCAGTAATTGCTATTGGAGTGCTAGTAATGGTAGTAGCAGCAGTAGTAGTAGTACTTGTTGTTATAGCAGATATAGTAGTAGTTGTAGTAGTCATAGTAGTAGTTGTAGTTGTAGAAGTAGTAGTAGTAGTAGTAGCTATATTATTCTTATTCTTATTATTATTATTAGTTGTAGTAGTTGTAATATTATTACTAGTAGTTCGAGTAATAGTTGTAGTTGGATTAGTAGTTGCAGTAGTAGTAGTAGTCCTTTTAGCAGTAGTTGTAGCAGCAGTAGTAGTAGTTATTGTAGTAGCGCGAGGAGCCGCAGTAGTAGTGGTAGAAGTAGTAGTAATAGTAGTAGTTATTGTTGTTGTTGTAGTAGTAGTATTAGTAGTAGTAGTAGTAGTAGTAGTAGTAGTAGTAGTAGTAGTAGTAGTAACAGTTATAATAGTAGAAGCACTAGTAGTAGTTGTAGGAGTAGTTGTACTAATTGTAATAGGAGTAGTAGTATTATTTAGAGTTGTTGCAATATTAGTCTTGGTACTAGTAGTAGGGTGGTAGTAGGAGTAGTAATCGGACTACGAGAAGTAGTAGTAATGGTAGTAGTAATAGTAGCAGCAGTAATAGTTGGAATAGTAGTAGTGACAATAGTAATAGTAGTAGTTGGAGCAGCAGTAGTCATAGTAGGAGTAGTAGTAGTAGCAGCAGCATAAGTAGTAGTAGTGGCAGTGGAAATAGTAGTAGTAGTAGTGGTAGCAATAGTAGTACCAGTAGTAGTAGCAGCAGCAGTGGTAGTAGTAGTAGTAGTTGTAGGAGTATTAGTAGTTGTACTAGTAGTTGTTGTTGCAGTATTAGTGGTAGAAATAGTACAAGAAGTAGCAGTTTTAGTAGTGGTGTTGTAGCAGAAGTAGTAATAGTAGTAGTGGAGGTAGTAGTAGTTGTAGTAGTCATCGTATTCGGAGGAGTGGTAGTAGGAGTAGGAGTAGGAGTAATAGTAGTAGGAGTAGGAGTGGTAATAGGAGTAGGAGTAGTAGGAGTTATAGTAGTAGGAGTAGTAGTCATTGTAGCAGTGTTGGTAGTAGTTGTAGTAGTTATAGTAGTAGTAGTAGTAGTGGAAGTAGTAGAATTGGTTGTAGCAAAATTACTAGTAGTAGTAGTAGTAGTAGTAGTAGTAGTAGCATCAGCAGCAATAATAGTAGTAGTAGTTGTTGTAGTAGTAGCAGTGGTGGTAGCAGTTGCAATAGTAGAAGTAGTAGTAGTTGTATTAGTAGCAGTAGGAGTAGTAGTAGTAGCAGTTGCCGTAGTAGTAGTGGTAGTCGCGATAGTAGTAGTTGCAATTGTAGTTGTAGTAGTAGTAGTTGTACTAGTAGTAGCAGTTGTGATAATAGTAGTATTGGCTGTAGCGGTAGTAGAAGCAGTAGAGTATTAGTAGGAGTAGTAGCAGTAGCAATATTAGTAGTTCTAGTAGGAGGAGTAGTAGTTGTAGCAAAAGGAGCTGTACTAGTAGTCGTCTGAGTAGTAGTAGTATTAGTAGCAGTATTAGTAGCTGTAGGAGTAGCAGTAGTTGCAATTGGAGTACTAGTAGTGGTAGTAGCAGTAGCAGCAGTAGTAGTATTTATTGTTATAGCAGTTGTAGTAGTAGTTGTAGTAGTTATAGTAGTAGTTGTAGTCGTAGAAGTAGTAGTAGTAGTAGTAATAGTAGAAGTTGTAGCTATATTATTCTAATTCTTATTGTTATTATTAGTAGCAGTAGTTGTTGTAGTAGTAGTACTAGTACTTGGAGTAACAGTTGTTGTTGGATTAGTAGTTATAGTAGTAGTAGTAGTCCTTTTAGCTGTAGCAGTAATAGCAGTAGTTGTAGTAGCGATTGTAGAAGCACTAGCAGCAGCAGCAGTAGTAGTAGAAGTAGTAGTAGTAGTAGTTTTAGTAGTAGTAGTAATTTTTATAGGAGTAGTTCGAGCAATAGTAATTATAGTAGTTATAGTAGCAGTATTAGTGGTAGTACTAGTAGTAGGGGTAGTAGTAGGAGTAGTAATAGGACTATGAGAAGTAGGAGTAATGATAGCAGTAATAGAAGTAGAAGTAATAATTGGAGTAGTAGTAGATCTTGGAGCAGGAGTAGTAGTAGTAGGAGTAGTAGTAGGAGCAGCATCATAAGTAGTAGTGGTGGTGGTAGAAATAGTTGTAGCAGTAGTAGTAGTAGCAGTAGTTGGAGTAGTAGTTGTTGTTGTTCTATTAGTGGTAGAAGTTGTATTAGAACTAGTAGTTTTAGTAGTGGTGTTGTAGCTTAAGCAGTAATAGTAGTTTTGGAGGTAGTAGTAGTCGTAGTAGTCGTTGTAGTTGCAGTAGGACTAGTAGGAGTTATAATAGTTGTAGGAGGAGTAGTAATCATTGTAGTAGCAGGGGTAGTAGTTGTAGTAGTCATAGTACTAGTAGTAGCATGAGTAGTAGTAATTGTTGAAGTAGTAGAAGTGGTTGTAGCAAAATTAGTACTAGTAGTGGTAGTAGTTGTAGTAGTAGTTGCCATTGTATTAGTAGTAGTAGCAATAGCAGCAGTAGAAGTAGTAGTTGTAGTAATAGTGGTAGTCATATTAGCAGTAGCATTGCTAGTTGTCACAGTAGTGGTCATAATAGTAGTGGGAGTAGTAGTAATAGTTGAAGTAGTAGTAATAGTAGTAGTAGTAGTAATACTACTACTACTAGTTATAGTAGTAGTAAGAGGAGGAGCAGTAGTAATAGTAGGAGCAGTAATAAGTGTTGGAGTAGCAGTTGTACTTGTAGTGGTAAGAGTAGTAGTAGTAGTAGTAGGAGTAGCAGTAGTAATAGTAGTCGTAGTAGTAGGTAAGTACAAATAGCAGTAGTATTAGTAGTAGAAGTAGTAGTAGTACTTGTTGTTGTTGTACTAGCAACTGTAGTAGTAGTAGTAGTCGTAGGAGTAGTAATAGGAGTAGGAGGAATAGTAGTAGTAATAGTAGAAGTAGTAGTAGTTGTTGTTGTAGCAGTAGTAGCCGTAGAAGTAGTCGTAGTAGTAGTAGTAATAGTATTAGTAGCGGCAGTCATTGATGCATTATTAATATTGGTCATAGTAGTAGTAGGAGGAGTAGTCATAGGAGCAGCAGTAGAAGTAGTAGTATTTGTAGTGGTAATAGAAGTAGTAGTAGTAGTAGTACTAGTAGAAGCTGCGGCAGTTGTAGCAGTGGTAGTAGTTGTTGTTACAGTTGGAGTAGTGGAAGAAATAGCATTAGAAGTAGTAGAAATAGTAGCAATAATAGGAGTAATTGTAGTAGTAGTAGGAGTAGTAGTACTAGGAGAAGTGGATGTAGTAGTAGTGGTTGTAGCAGTAGCAGTAGTAATAATAGTAGTACTAGTATTAATAAGAGCTGTAGGAGTAGTAGTAGTAGTTGCAGTCGTAGTAGTAATAGTAGTAGTGGTGATGGTGGTTGTAGTAGTAATAGTAGTAGTAGTAGTAGTAGTAATGGTAGTAATAGTAGTAGAAGTAGTAGTAGTAGCAGCAGTAGCAGCAATAGTAATTATAGTAGTAGCGATAACAGTTGTAGTAGTAGTAGTAGCAGAAGCAGAAGTACTAGTAGTAGTAGAAGAGGTTGTTGTTGTCATCGCAGAAGTAGTAGTAGTCATACTCATAGTAATAGTTGTTATTGTAGTAGTTGCAAGAGCAGCGGTAATAGTAGTAGTTGTAAAAGCATCAGCAGTAGTTGTAGAAGTTGTAGTTGAAGTAGTTGCAACAACTATTACTGTAGTAGCACTAGTTGTAGTGGCAACAACAACAAAAGTATTAGTGTTGTAGTAGTAGTAGAAGTAAGGGTAGAAGTAGTAGTCGTAGCAACACAAGTAGTATTAGTAGCAATAACTGTAGCTGTAGCAATAGTAGTAGGAATAGTAGTAGCAGCCGCAGCAGTAGTATTAGTAGTAATAATTGTGGTAGTAGTGGTAGCAGAAGTAGCAGTCGTAGTAGTGGTAGCCATAGGAATAGTGGTAGCAGTAGTTGTAGTCGCTATAGCAGTAGCAGTAATAGTACTAATAGTGGTAGTAGTAATAATAGTACAAATAGCAGAAGTAGTCGAAGTAGTTGTAGTAGTAGAAGTCATTGTTGGATTAGTAGTAGTAGCAACAACAGTAGCAGTAGTTGCAGTACTAGTCATTGTAGTAGTTGTGGGAGTAGTAGTAGTATCTATTGTAGGAGTACTAGAAGTGGTTGTCGCAGTAGCGATTGTAGCAACTGTAGTAGTAGTTGTTGTAGTCATAGTAGTAGTTGTAGTTGTAGTAGTAGTAGCTGTATTATTCTTATTCTTATTATTATCATTAGTTGTACTAGCAGTTGTAGTAGTAGTACTAGTAGTTGGAGTTACAGTTGTGGTTGGATTAGCAGTTGTCATAGTAGTAATAGTCATTTTAGTAGTAGCAATAGCAGTCATAATAGTAGTTATTGTAATAGCATTAGTAGCAGCAGCAGTAGTAGTAGAAATAGAAGTTGTAGTAGTAGTAATAGTAGTACAAGTACTAGTAATAGTTATAGTAGTAGAAGTAGTAGTAATAGTAGTAGTAGTAGTAGTAGTAGCAGTAGAAGTAGTAGTAGTAGTAGTAGCAGTAGAAGTAGTAGTAGTCGTAATAGTTGTTGTTGCTGTGTTATTAGTAGTAGAATTAGTACTAGAAGTAGTAGTTTTAGTAGTTGTGTTGTAGCAGAAACAGTTATAGTAATAGTGGTGGTAGTAGTAGTTGTAGTAAGTCGTTGTAGTAGCAGTAGCAGTAGTAGGAGTTTTAGTAGTAATAGGAGGAGTAGTAGTCATTGTAGCAATAGGGTTAGTGGCTGTAGTAGTCATAGTAGTAGTTGAAGTAGTAGAAGTTGTTGAGCAGAATTAGTACTACTACTAGTAGTAGTAGTAGTAGTAGTAGTAGTAGTAGCAGCAGCAGCAGCAGTAGTAGCAGTTGTAGCGATAGAAGTAGTAGTAGTTTTATTAGTAGTAGTAGGAGGAGTAGTAGTAGCAATTGTAGTAGTAGTAATAGTAGTAGCGGTAGCAGTAGTTATAGTTGTAGCAGTAGTAGTTGTTGGAGTAGTAGTAGCAATAGTAGTAGTAGTAACAGTTGTATTCGTAGTAGTGCTAATCAAAGTAGTAGAGTAGTAGTAGGAGTAGTAATAGTAGCAGTATTAGTAATTGTAGTAGGAGTAGTAGTAGTTGTAGCAGTAGTAGTTGTAGCACTAGGAGCTGTAGTAGTAGTCATAGGAGTAGTAGTAGTATTAGTCGCAATAATAGTAGCAGTAGGAGTAGCAGTAGTTGCAATTGGATTACCAGTAGTGGTAGAAGCAGCAGAAGCAACAGTAGTAGTACTTGTTGTTATAGCAGCTATAGTAGTAGTTGTAGTAGCCGAAGTAGTAGTTATAGTCGTAGAAGAAGAAGTAGTAGTAGTAGAAGTAGTAGCTATCTTATTCATATTCTTATTATTATTGGTGGTAGTAGTAGTTGTTGTAGTAGTAGTACAAGTAGTTGGAGTAACAGTTGTTGTTGGATTAGTAGCTGTACTAGTAGTAGTAGTCCTTTTAGCAGTAGCAGTAGCAATAGTAGTTGTAGTAGTTATTGTAGTAGAACAATCCGCAGTAGCAGTAGTAGCAGAAGTATTAGTAGTAGTAGTAGTAGTAGTAGTCATAGTAGCAGTAGTACTAGTAATAGTTATAATAGTAGAAGTACTAATAGTAGTAGTGGGAGTAGTCGTAGTAGTAATGGTAATAGGAGTAGTAGTAGCAATAGTAGTTGTAGTAATAATAGTAGTAGTAGTATCAGTTAGAGTAGTAGTAGTAGTATTAGTGGTAGTACTAGTAGTAGGGGTAGTAGTATGAGTAGTAATAGGACTACGAGAAGTAGTAGTAGTAGTAGTAATAGTTGTAGAATTAATAGTAGAAGCAGTAGTAGTTGGAGCAGCAGTAGAAGTATTATTAGTAGTATGAGCAGCAGCATAAGTAATAGTAGTGGCAGTAGAAATAGTAGTTGTAGTAGTAGTAGGAATAGTAGTAGTAGTAGCAGTAGCTGTAGCAGTAGCAGTAGTTGGAGTAGTAGTGGTAGTTGTAGGAGTAGTAGTTGTTGTTGTTGTATTAGTGGTAGAAGTAGTTGTTTTAGTAGTGGTGTTGTAGCAGAAGCAGTAATAGTAGTTATGGAGGAAGTAGTAGTTGTAGTAGTCATTGTAGCAGCAGTAGGAGTAGTAGGAGTTATATTAGTTGTAGGAGGAGTAGTGGTCATTGTAGTAGCGGTGGTAGTATTTATATTAGTCGTAGTAGTAGTAGTAGTATGAGTAGTAGTAGTAGTTGAAGCTGTAGATATGGTTCTAGCAAAATTAGTACTAGTAGTAGTAGTAGGTGCAGTAGGAGTAGTAGTTGTAGTAGTTATAGTAGTAGTTCGAGTTGTATTAGTAGTAGTAGCAGTAGTAGCAGTTGGAGTAATAGTTGTAGTAATAGTAGTAGTCATATTAGCAGTAACATTGCTAGTAATCATAGTATTAGTCGTAATAGTTGTTGGAGTGATACTAATAGTAAAAGTAGTAGTAGTAGTTGTAGTAATTATACTATTACTAAGAACAGTAGTAGTAGTAGTAGTTGTTGTTGTTGTTGTTGTCGTTGTAGTAGTAGTAGTAGTAGGAGGAGGAGGAGGAGTAGTAGTAGTTGGAGTAGTAATAAGAGTAGGAGTAGCAGTTGTACTCATAGTAGTAAGAGTAGTAGTAGTAGTAGGAGTAGTAGTAGTAATAGTAGTCATAGTGATAGGTGTCGTACAAGTAGTAGTAGTAGTAGTAGTAGTAGAAGAAGAAGTAGTAATAGTAGAAGTAGTAGTAATGCTTGTTGTTGTAGTACAGCTGTAGTAGTAGCAATGGTAGTTGTGGGAGTAGTAATAGGAGTAGGAGTAGTAGTAGTAGTAATAGTAGAAGTAGTAGTAGTTGTTGTTGTAGATATAGTAGCCGTAGAAGTAGTAGTAGTAGTGGTAATAGTATTAGTAGCAGTAGTCATAGTAGCATTATTAATAGTGGTCATAGTAGTTGTAGGAGGAGAAGTAGTAGTAGGAGTTGCCGCAGAAGTAGTAGTAGTATTAGTAGTAGTAGAAGTGGTAGTTGTAGCAGTAGTAGTAGCTGCGGCAGTAGTAGGAGTGGTAGTAATAGTTGTTATAGTTGGAGTAGTAGAAGAAGTAGTATTAGAAGTAGTAGAAATAGCAGCAATAATAGGAGCAGTAGTAGTACTAGGAGTAGTAGAAGTAGTAGCAGTGGTTGTAGTAGCAACAGTTGTAATAATAGTATTATTAGTATTAATAAGAGCTGTAGGAGTAGAAGTAGTAGTTGGAATCATAGTAGTAATAGTAGTAGTGGTAGTGGTAGTAGTGGTAGTAGTAGTAGTAGTAGTAGTAGCAGCAGCAGCAGCAGTAGTAGTTGTAGTAGTTGCCATATTAGTTGTAGTAGCAGTAGTTGCAGAAGCAGAAGTACTACTAGTAGTAGAAGTTATTATTTCTGTCCCAGAAGTAGTAGTAGTCATACTCATAGTAATAGTAGTTGTTGTAGTAGTTGCAAGAGTAGCGGCAGTAGTAGTAGTTGTAAAAGCATCAGCAGTAGTTCTAGAAGTTGCCGTCGCACTAGTCGCAGCAACTATTTTTGTAGTAGCACTAGTTGTAGTGGCAACAACAACAGAAATATTAGTGTCATAGTAGTAGTAGAAGTAGGAGTAGAAGTAGTAGCTGTAGCATAACAAGTAGTAGTGGTAGTAGCAATAGTTGTAGCAATAGTAGTAAAAGTAGTAGTAGAAGCAGTAGTAGTTTTGGTAGTAATAATTGTAGTATTAGTGGTAGCAAAAGTAGCAGTGGTAGTAGTGGTAGCAATTGGAGTAGGGGTAGCAGTAGTTGTAGTCGCTATAGTAGTAGCTGTAGTAGTACTAATTGTGGTAGTAGTAGTAGCAATACAATTGGCAGAAGTAGTTGCAGTAGTTGCAATTTTTGTAGTAGTAGTCATTGTTGGATTAGCAGTAGTAGCAGCAACAGTAGCAGTAGTTGCTATACTAGTCATTGTATTAGTTGCGGGAGTACTAGCACAATAGCAGTAGTAGTTGTAGTAGCAGTTGTAGCGATAGTAGCAGTGGCAACAGCATGACCAGAAGTAGTAACAGTTGAAGTAGAAGTAGTAGTAGTAGTAGAAGCAGCAGCAGCCGTAGTAGCAGAAGTAGTGGTAGTAGTAGTAGTAGTATTTGTGGCAGTAGAGACAGAAGTAGTAGTTGCAATAACTGTTGGTGTTGTAGTAGTAGCAGTAACTGTAATACTAGTAGAAGTAATAGCAGCAGCAGTAATTGTGGTAGTAGTTGTAGTAGGAGGATTAGTGGCAGTAGTAGTAGTAGTAGTAGTAGGAGTTGTAGTAGTAGTAGTAGAAGTTGTACTTGGAGCAATAGTAGTAGTAGTTGTAGGAGGAGTAGTAGAAGTAGTAGTGGTAGTAATAGTTATAGTAGTAGCAGCATTAGTATCTGTAGTAGTAGTAGTAGTAGTAGTATTAGTAGTAGTGATATTAGTAATAGTAATATTTGTAGTAGCTGTAGCAGCAGCAGTAGTAGTTGTAGTAGTGGTTACATTCATAGTACTACTAGTCGTAGTAGCTGTAGTAGTACTCATAGTAGTAGCAAGAGTAGTTGTAGTAGCAGTCATAGTTGTAGTATTAGCTACAGTAGTAGTAGTAGTAGTAGTAGCAGCAACAGTAGTAGTAGCAGGAGGAGGAGGAGTAGGAGTAGTAGTAGGGTGGGTAGTAACAGTAGTAGTAGGAGCAGAAGTAGTAGTAGTAGTAGCGGTAGGGTAAGCAGAAGCCGCAGTAGACGTAGTAGTTAGTAGAGTTAGAAGAAGAAGAAGTAGTAGTATTCATGGTGGTCGGTGGTGTTAGTTAGTAGTCAGTAATAGTGGTAGTAGTAGTAGAAGTAGTAGTAGTAGTAGTAGTAGTGTAGTAGTAGTAGTAGTAGTAGTAGTAGTAGTAGTAGTAGTAGTAGTAGTAGTAGTAGTAGTAGTAGTAGTAGTAGTAGTAGTAGTAGTAGTAGTTATTGTAGTAATAGCGATATTAGTAGTACTAGTAGTAGAAGTATTAGTGTAGTAGTAGGAGTAATAGTACTAGCAGTATTGGTAGTCGTAGTCGGGGAAATTGTGTAAATTGTAGTAGTAGTAGTAGTAATAGTCATAGTAGTAGGAGTACTAGTAGTAGCAGCAGGGGTAGTAGTAGTTGTTGTAGGGTTAATAGTAGAAGTAATGGCAGTAATACGAGTAGCGGTAGTTCCGGTATGACTAGTAGTATTGGTAGTTGCAGTAGTTGTAGTATTAGTAGTAGTGGTAGTAATAGCAGTAGTAGTAGTTGTTCGAGTAGTAATAATTCAAGTAGTAGTAGTTTTAGTAGTAGTGTTGTAGTAGTAGCAATAGTTGTAGGAGTAGCAGTCATAGTAATAGTTGGTGGAGTAGTGGTAGTCGTAGCTGTAGTTATAGTATTAGAAGTTATACGAGTTGCAGCAGCAGCAGCAGTAGCAGAAATAATAGTAGTAGTAGTAGTAGTTATTGAAGAAGTAGCGATAGCAGCAGTAGTCGTATTAGCAATAGCAGTAGTTGTTGTAGTAGTAGTATTTGTAGTCATACTAATAGCGGTAGTAGTAGTAGTAGAAGTAGTAGGAGTGGTAATAGGAGTAAGAGTGGTAGTAGAAGCAGTAGTAGCAATAGTTATAGTTTTATTATTAGTAAAGGTATTAGTTCTAGTAAACGTAGTAGTATTATTAATAGCTATAGTTGTTGTAGTAATAATAACTATAGCAGTAGTTGGAGTACCACTACAAGTAGTATTAGAAGTAGTGCTAGTAGCAGTTGGAATAGAAATAGCAGTACTAGCAGTAGCAGCAGCAATTGTAGTAGTATTAGGAGTAGTAGGAGAAATAGCAGTGGAAGTATCGAAGTAGTAGCATTAATAGTAGTAGTAGTAGCAGTAGTAGCAGTAGTTATAGTAGTTGGAGTAGTGGTAGTTGCAATAGTTGTTGTAATAGTTATAGTAGTAGCTGTTGTAGTAGTATTAGTAGTAGTAGCTGCAGTAGTAGTAGTAATGGTAGTTGTAGGAGTAGTAGTAGTAGTAATGGTAGTAGTAGTTGTAGCAGTAGCAGCATTAGTAGTCGTAGTAGTTGTAGTAGTAGTAGTAGTAGTACCAGTAGTCGTGGTTTTTGTAATAGTAATAGGTGTAGTTGCAGTAGCAGTAGTAGAATTAGTAGTAGTAGTGGTTACATTCATTGTTCTACTAGTTGTCGTAGCTGTTGTAGTACCCATAGTAGTAATAAGAGCAATTGTAGTTGCAGTCTTGGTTGTAGTATTAGCTATATTAGTAGTTGTTGTTGTAGTAGTAGCAGTAGTAGCAATAGTGGTAGTAGTAGTAGTAGTAGTAGTAGTAGTAGTGTTGGTAGTAGTAGGAGTAGCAGTAGGTGTAGGAGTACTAATAGTAGTAGTTCTAGTTGTAGAAGTCGTAGTTGTTTTTGTTGCAGTAGTAGTAGGAGTAGAAGTAGTAGTAGTAGTAGTAGTTGTAGTAGTAGAAGTTCTGGTTGGATTAGTAGTCGTAGTAG